>JAMKCH010004292.1:0-65147 GCA_023653785.1 Ophioderma brevispina
AATCATATAAAGTCCCCCAAGTTCTGTAGCATTGGAAATTTTCCGTTCTTCTTGAAGGAGGCTAATTTTATGTTTTAGCCCATTTGTTATTAACTTCATCTCATGACCTTTGACCTCTTATCTTATGAAGGTTAGCAAGGGGCATCTATAATCCAAATTTTGTACCAATTGGACTTTTCTCAAATGAAGCCAATTCGACGTTTTCAGCCTATTTTATACTGACCTCACATGCCCTTTAACCTTGATATGTGACCCTTGACCTAATATCATATGGAAGGTTTCCAAGGGGCCATCTATGAATGAAATGACCAATTTCTGTAGCAATTGGACTTTTAACTCGCAAACTTTTCCTTTTTTTAAGCTGCTTGAACGTTGCTTCTTCTGACTTTTTTTAACAGAGTCTGTTAGCACAATATTTTCCTTCCCTGGCATGGCCTGAGTTCAATGTTTTTTCTCAAGCAGTCTTGCCTTCCCTATGTTTTAGGGACCATTCTAGTGCATATTAGTGAATCAAAGATCCTTATTATTAACCTTCATATCTTATGTGCAAAAGGTCAGTTTGCAGGAATGAAACTTAAAAGAAACTATCAGTGCTTGAAGAAATATTTGAAATTTGCAGAAATCGCTTCAAAGTGAGGATAAGTCTGTAGAATTCTCATATTTTTCCAATTTTCCAGCTGTAGAAGAATTGACAGAAAAGGAAAGAAACGGCAGTGTTCCAAGGATAATGATTCTCCATTTCAATTACGTGTTTTGTAGTAAGTGTCCGAACGGACAGTAATTGACTAAAATCTCTGATTCTGTCCTATTAGGTTACTTCTGGTCTAATCATTTGCAGGGTAAGTTAGTATACCTGTACTTGTTACATACATGCACAAATCTGTTATTTGATGATTTTTTCGATTTTGCTTTTTACAATCACTGATAGTGGTCTTTAAGTTAATTTTTTTAAAATTTTGCTATTGACATTTTTATAACTGAAACAAAGCTGTGATTCAGTTGTAACATTGATTTCTTCGCCCTGGTTGTATTTTCATTTCACTTCACATTTACTATTGGAAGAGTAACATACACATAATATTTGGGCTGCTTAGCTCATTTTGCTTTCCCACAAATGTTTTATTTTTGGGAACTCAGTGATATTAATTTATTTTTTTTTTATTCTTAATAGTAGTAATCATAAATTTTCCACTTTCACAAGTGACTTCTTGCATAGCATAGAGCTACAGCTGCCGCACTTTGCGTAAGGCTTGTCTCATAGCCAGCTGCAGCCCCTCAAGGTCATGCCTCTGAACAATGAACAGATAACCGGGTCGGTTCATGCCCTAAATCCATCAAGTGCCGTCCGCGCCACTGCCTTCCACTATCCTTGCTAAGAAATCTGATTGCCGCCGCAATAGTGATGTTCCATCCTCTGAAAGACAGTAACAAAATATATGCATACAAGAATACTATCAAGATGAAATCCCATTACTGATTTTGAATTGAACAAATTCATGACATCTTTCCTGTTCGTTTTTAAATGACATCAATAGTTTATATGTTAACATGATACAAAACACCCCGCCTGACTCTCGCTGGAGTACAAGTTCATAACCCAATTATACTTTCCTTCTTGGAATTACAATTATTTGTTGAGAGAGAAATGAGATGAATAAATGTGTGCGAGATGATAATACATCGGAGCAGTGGCAGTGGACAAGCATCAACATTCAGCCGCCGCGCAAGTGCATTGATTTGTCACATTTCTCGAGCAATATTACCGTATTTAACTTAAACATACAGATAATTTACTAATGTTGGAAAACTGAACAGTAATTACTATTAATTCATCTGCCCGCAAGGAAAGTGAATCAATTGTTACCATGCCAATAACTCATTTGAAAACATATACGCCCAGTAATAGATGGAAAAGGGTCCACTAACTAATGGACCATACATTTTTCTGAATTCTCAATTTGTTGGTCATTGGGGGTCACTTACGAGCATAAAATACTATTGTTTCAATACACTCCCTTACCTGACCTTCCACTGTTATTCCTCCGCCTGACCTTGTGGCGCTCTCGTCCTCGACCTCCCATTGCACTGGTCTGACTAGCCAGATGACCCTTCATGTACAAGCGCCTGAAGGATGGGCCACTCGCCGTGATGACTCGCTGGCTTGGCCTAGTGGTACGGGGACAGAAAGTCCAGAAGTCGAAGCTCCTATGCTTTGCAAAGGGAATGAGCCAACAAGGGGGCTGACAGAGGGGGAGCTGGCAGGGGCGATGTAACTAATTATGGCGGTCATTCATTTCATACGACAAAATCAATATTTGAGGGGGTCACCATTTTATGTAAAAGTGGCAGGCATGGGGAAAATATCAATATCATGAAGGGCACATGCAATTTTACAAACAATTAGAAATTAAAATTGCACACATTTATCAAATCAACATTTAGATAACAAGTCAGCCATCATTTAAAGAATAGAAAGACACAAAACAAAGAACAGGAAAAAAGAGCAAGGTGCCAGGCAGACGTGTACAACGATAAATTAGGGACATTTTACAAAATGGTATTTCATCATCATGCAGTCAAAGAGAGCAATGCAGGAGAGACAGAAAGAATATGAGACAGTTTGAACTTATAGACATCGGTCATCATAGTGGGAAGAATAAAAGCAATTTAAAGGAACCATGAAGAGATTATGTAGCACTCTCAAATGTATAGACTTAGTCCATTGAACATAAAGGGCAACAATTTAGAACTAGATTTTTTGCGTCATCGGCTTCCACGCTCTCTATATTTCCAGCTATTGAAATGTTTTGCCCCATATTTGAGTTATTTTGACAAATTGTTACTCTCTCTCTCGAACAACAATAGCCAATTTTTTAAAGGGACAGCAGCAATTTGGTTGTATACATGTGTTGGTATTGTTATGGTTATCTACAGGGTGATTCAAAAAAAACTTGACCCATTGGTGTCCGCCAGTTTGCGTTTTTAATAATATATATCGAACTAACTTGATTAATCGGAAAGCCTATTTCATTATTCATTATCTTTAATTTGGCTGCAAAGATATTCCAATCGGTAGTATATACGCCGAGCTACAGTCTTTTTGAATCAAGTAGTCCGGTGTTTTCACCTATGTCCACGGATTCCCATTTTGAATGCACTTCGCCCGTACTAAAGCAATGGATTCCGTGGACAGTGCAGAAAACCGACTGCTGGATTCAAATGACTGTAACTCGGTCTAAATCGTACTGATGTGAATGATCTTTGCAGCAAATTAACTAATAGATAATGAACTACGCTTTCAGATGATATCACATATGTTTAGATATATGTTACTTGAAAATTCATAAAATGGACGCTAAAAGTGTCAATGTTTTTTTGACTCACCCTGTAGCATGGATGTGCTGAAAAGCCTGCAATGTGGCTCGAAATCTGTGTATTAAGACAAAAACAGTACATTTTATTTATACTGGACTTTCTATGAGTTTAGAAATGTTCAAAAACATACATTATTGATGTTTTGGTTATTCTGTACTTGTTTGTACACAATCAGCGTTTCGTGTAATATAGGATCTCCAACATTGCATGGCAACTTGCAGGAGAGGGCATGACAAATTTCTCAAATTTTTTTTGGTGATTGCTGCTTATTCCTTTAAGGTGGTTCCAAGTGTAGCTCAAGAGGTTACTAAATAGATCAAAAGATAATTTTTCCCAATATGTTGTCACATCTTAACAAGTTCAAACATAAAGAATGTTGTCTTCATTTTACATTTTTAACAGGCTTTTCAGCTCGCAGATGTCAACAAATCACAAACTACAGGGTTTTTCATATTTGTACTTTGAATTTTTTCTGCGTGCCCACTACCACCTATGTCATTGTGTTTTGAAGATTATGAAAGAGGTGTGCTCTTTATTATTTCCTTGCTGTGGTATTATAGAAATATTTACTCAAGATAGGGCCCCCATTTTTCCCAAAAATATTAAAAAAAAAAAAAAGTGTTTTGGGAAAAAAATGCCAATCTTGAGTTATGGGTATTTATATGTTACCCGCAGCAAGGAAGGAAATGATGAAAGAGTGTACCTGCTTTAGAATTTGCAAAAAATAATGAAAATCGGAGGTTAGGTTCACCAGAAAAAATTCAAACGTAAAAATATGAAAAAACCTGTATTTTGTGGATTTGTGACATATGAGAGCTGAAAGGCCTGTGGAAATGTAAAAATGAAGACAACATTCTTTGGTTTGAAATTGTTAAGATGTGACAAAATAGTGGGGAAGTAATTATATCTTTTGATCTCTTTAGTAAATCTTGAGCTCACATGGGAAACCACCTAAGTCAATACATAACCTATTTTCAGGGTTATGTTATACGAGTAATAGGCATATGATTTCTTATGTTAAGTACATTACCCAGTATCAATTTAAAACATTTGAATTAAGAAGAAATTCCAATGGGCTAAAATTAGTTCAAATGACAATGATATGTCGATATAAGGAGTGTTCATGAAAAATATATTTGGGTGGGGACTGGAAAAGATTTAACATTGGGACAACAAAAAGTTGTTACCCCAGATTTTACAGTCGACCCCTTTTTACCCTCTTTCTAATGGTATGAAAATTTCGATTCCCCTTTCCACACTCTTCATGTCCTTAGACAAAACCAACAATATGCCAGAGGTATTCTACAAGCGACCAAAAGTTTCCTGAAAACGACTACATCACCAAATGCAGAGCTAAGCCTGGCGCAGTTAACGGTTATCTATTCCACAGCATGTATTATGGTGAATAGGGGAGCTGTATGCCATCTTTACCAAATTGATTTTTTCAATAAGCATTCTTGAATCAATTTAATCTGCAAGCCAAATAGAAGGGGAGACTTACACAATAATGTCTGGGACCTGGTTTGTCTCAAGTCGGGCTTTGAATTTACCATGATTTGCAGTCTGGGAAATTTCCAAATATGGGCATGATTTAATGTATTCCACTGACAAAAATAAAGAATCTCTCGACAAAAAAATATTGCACAGTCTGTTTTTTCTTAAACAATGTTGTAGTGTGGATTTGGTACTTAAAATCTATAAAGAGCCTCTTGCTAATGAGAATTAGATTACGAAGTGGATCAATATCATGCCCATAATATTTGGAAATTTCCCAAACTTGTTTTTTAATCATCTTGCTCTCTGCCTGTTTCTCTATTTACTGAGCAGTTTTTTAAGCCTCTAAAATGCCGCTGGAGGGCTTTGTGAGCGTGGTATTGGCCTTAGTCCATTCTCTACCTCAGTGCGTGATTTTCACAACCATGATGCGCTTTTATGCAAAAAAGTCTTTGTGTGCAGGTGACAAACACCATCACTTTAAGCCAACACTCGCGGTTTTTTTACTGGTTTGCGCACCATCAAATATAGCCCTGACATCAATGCACGGAGGGAGAGGTAAGGGAATGGAAGGTATACCCATATGTGGGAGCGGCAAAACCTTTTAAGAACTACAGGGGTCTATCCAGGAGTCACTTTTCGGACAGATGTGTCACTTTTTGATGTTGAGTCCAGCCAGCAGTTCCAGTTCCAGTGAAAAATTGTGGTCTTCAGATTCCATAAGTAATGACTTACACCGTTCAGTTTTAGTCTGAAAAAATGGGTTTCGTAATGAAGATATGAAGTAGTTATTTTGCATTTTTAACAATATCCTTTAATTCCCCTTAAGAACTTTGTAATTCCCCTTTTTGCGACCTAAATTTTTTTTGATCCCCTATATTTTCAAACAAGGTACTTATGAACACGCCCTTGTAAACTATTTTCACAATTAATGCACAGATTCTTTAAATAGAAGTGACCTGATGCTCCAATGTAACTTGTTAGCCATAATTCTATACATTAAAACCCCCACAAGTATCCTGAAGACGTAAAAGTAATGTTTAGATTTTAATTTCACCATTCACATACATCTGCAATTAAGTTTTTATCACTCAGATTCCGTTCATCCACTGTGAAGATTTTGTTAAAGTACCCGTCTCGTGATCTCTGTGCGGCAGTGTTGATGTACTAGTAGAGCCATCAAAGCACAACTTGGATATTCAGTGAGGAAGTGTCCCTTATTGCCAACCTAGGAATTGGTAATGGTACGTAGGAAAACTGAGAATGCAAAGTTGGGTTTCACTCAAGATTGGCAAATCAAACCGAGTGGCTTCCTCATTGGGCTGGATCCAGCAAAATGTGGGCCAGCCGCAATGGCAAGTTTCTAACAAAACATGAATTGGCTTCATCACGTGATGTGCTGCCAGAGGATGGCGGCAACATTTTTTGGCCGTCTTCAACGGAGGCAGCTTCTTTTCTGCTTCTGGATTTCTCTTTATGCTTATCATGGCGCTCTTCAGTATTTCTCCGACAGCGCTCGCACATGACAGATACCAGCTGCTAACCGCCGACCTCCAATCGCCGATTGCCCGGCCCAACCCCGCATAATGGCAGCTACTGTTGTATCATTGTCCACCAGCATGCTTGCCACATCTGGATGGTTCTGCCTCATATGGTAAGTCACAGGATGGGGGAAGAACCCATGACATAAATCACACACAAGGTTTCTCTTTCCCGCCACCCATTGGTACCCCAGCGGCTTCACGAAAAAAGGTTCCCGCGCCCACCGCGCAACGACTTATCCCTGCGCTTCTTTCCCTTGTGCTCCTTTTCTTTGTCCTTTTCTTGTGGTTGTTTGCTGCGGGAGATTTAGTAATAGGAGCAGGACGTAGTGGTCGTAATAGTTGCTGAGCTTGCAATATTTACGTTGCTGACGGTGAGTTCTTCCAGAAAGAAGCAAGTGTTTAAGAGTTACCAGGTAGAGTAGCAGTATTAGTACTAGATTCTTTCTCTTTCACAACAAGTTTTGTTGTTTCCCTTGCGGCATCCTTTTTGGCCCCCTCTGATCCCGCACTTGATGCTCTCTCACGGGTTTGGTTTTTCCACAGCAAGAGAGGATAAATCAGTCTTTACAGGTTGCGAAGGCCTAGCGTGGGAGTTGGAGTTTACGAATTAGTACAGGGTGGAACCATGGCGGGGGAAAAAAGACAGGGAATGTTTCGGGGAATGTGCGGGGAGGGGAATGTTGGTGTGAGGAATCTTTGGCGAGGTTAGTGGAGAGACTTTTGAGATTTTTCAAATGCCGACAGAGGGTGCTGTTGCAAGCCCTCTGGCGGAGTTGTCAAGACTTGAGAGGTTATTATATGGCCCTGAGAATCTTTCTAATTAGAGTTGCGAGGTTTCATTCTGATTAGAAATGGTGTCTTTAAGTGAAGCATTCTGATTTAAATTAAGCTGCTGTCTGAGCTCTTGGATAAGTCCATTGAATGTCTGATTTTGAGTTTGGACTCCTTCTGGGACTCTTCTCCTGGTGGTTGTGCTGTTTGCTTTGTCAAAGTTGGAGTAATTTGAGGAAGAAGCACATGCCATGCTGTTCATGGAACTAGACCCGTGCCCCAGGAGAAAAGCTGCAAGACACATCTTGCCACATTCAGCCACCGAAGTTGCAATGGCCTGCTGAGCAACTCTTTAGATTCGGGTTTTATTCACTTAACGATACGAGATGGGGATCGATCCTTACATGGAGGGGAGGAAGCTCCGGTCTCGACTTTCCCAAAACTGACCCCTCGACTACGAGTCACTTTCGGAGGACATGCTCTTAGGAGAACCTTGTCCATCACTTATTCCTATTGAGAAATGGCCTTTCGCAGTCTTGGTTGCGGAATGCCCGGTTAATTGGTGCTGTCTTGAACAACGGATTTTTGCTTGTACAGATGCGCACTGCAGGCAGAAAACGCTCGCCTGCATTTCACTCTCGCTTAACTGACCATTAAGCCATTGGCAGGCTTTTTCTGGGATATTCCAGCCTTCTTTCTACATCAGCCAGATTGCTATCACCATGAAGCGCAATAGGACCAATTCCATTTGCTGCAACCACCACAGGAGCTACCACCCGATTGCCCATTCTGTCATCCATTTCACTTTTCTCAATCACTTCGATATTGTTCATCATGTTGGTCATGTCATCAAACCGGTCTCGTCTGGCATCGTAACGATTCAACCTGGATGGTTTGTTGTTTTCCCGTACGTCATCAATGTTATTTTGCTCCACCTCATCCAGATGGTTGGCCTGTGGCTTGCCCCCACCACCAAACATAAATGGCATTAGGTCTGGAAATGTAAAAAACATCATCACAATAAAAGATAGTTTATATTTCTGTTAAGTTTAAGTTCAATATTGGCTTTCCTGATGCCCTTATCTGCTTAAATTGCAAAGAAATGTTGGTATTAATGAAAGAACCAAATCTTACTCTTTTCTCCAGAAGTTGTTCTGAAGATATTGAAAAAATTGGTTTAAATCTTCCTTGATCAAAGTCATTTTATCAAGATTAAATAACTTGATAAAGTCTGTTAGTAATAGTCCCTACCATTTAAGCAAGAAAAACTAGTGATTTTTCAAAAAAAAAATAAAAACATGAATTGAACTTTGAAAATATGTGCAGTGAAGTCTGACTTTCACTTGTTCCAAGCTTCAAATGAATTGGTTCAGTACATCTGTTTTATAGTATTTTCTGGGAGCGTATAAAAGTCAATGATCCTAGCTTAAGACAAACTTTTGAGATATACCACATGGTAGACAATGCTCAAAATATTATTTGTCGCGAATCTTCTTCAAACATTCATGTTGCTCAACTTACTTTTCTGTTGAGCAAAGTCTAACGCCGGTGGTCCGTGTGCATTCTTGAAATCAAACCCTGCCACTGCCTTGCCCTGTTGCTGGCTGTTGAAAAACAGAAAATGGTCCGGCCACATCCTGTGCCCTCTCTTTATCAGCAGAGGTCAAGTCGGCTTCGTGGACGAGGTAGGTGACCCCGCGGCCGTGTGCCAGTGACCACGCCTCTCCGTCTGTGTTCTCACAATATCTGGCCATGCTGTCTTTGTCTAGTTTTACCCATGCTGAACCATCAGGGGTTACAACCTATACAGGGAACACAACATTTTTTTTCTTATTAGTGCATTGTGGCCAAATGATAAGCATGTTCTACAGAAGGTTGCAAATTATTAACCATCTCAGAAGAAGGTAATTAACTAATTTACTGCTTAAGTCTCAAAAGTATCTAAATCTGTGACAAGAATAGAGACAGTATAATCAGTAACATTTTCAGTTCAGATAACAATGGTACTTTAAATATAGGCACAGACCAATTTTTTTCCATGCAAAAACAATGGCATCACTGTTCTCTGTCAGGTGGTTAAGACATGACCATGCCTAAAATAATACTTGCATAATTTCTAAACAGATATGAGATTGAGCATGTATCACTGACATAGTATCAACTCATCAAATATCTAACTTAAAACTAGAATTTTGCGGCTCTTGGCTTTCGCGCTCGCTATATTCAAAGAATATAAGTTGTGAGCTGCCCAGCTTATCTTACAACTTGACCTCATGTGACCTTTGACCTTGGCACATGACCTTTGACCTTGGCACGCGACCTTTGACCTTGGCATGTGACCTTTGACCATGGCACATGACCTTGACCATGGCCCATGACCTTTGCCCTGGCACATGACCTTGGACCTCTATCAACAAAAATGAGGGTTCGCAGTTGCACCTATGATTGAAGTTAGAACTTTTCAATGGAGGTCAATTTTACATTTTTAGCCCATCATTCAACTTGACCTCAAATTACTATTGACCTTGGCATGTGACCTTTGACCTCATCAACATATGAGGGATCCCTATGATACAAGTTCGGTTCCAATTGAACTTCAAATTTTCAATTGAGGTCAATTTTAAAAACCTTAACAGTGACACACACACATACATTCATACATACATAAACACACACAACGGATTGCTAAGGGGTCCTGCCAGCTTTGCTGGCGGCCCACAAAAAAAATCAAACAACTTGTCACTGTGCCTAGCTCTTCAGATTTAAATTCACCCAACTTAATCTACCTTTTGTTCTTACCTCTTGTATTACAGTAACTTGATTACCTAGCACCATCATCCCAATAGGAGTAGCCCTCATGCTAGCCCTACACCTGATGTTATGTCCAGATGCACCACATTTCACTACTTGATACATCCCAGGACCACCTGTCAGAACAAAATGATGAGTAATGTATGACAAACTGTCTTTTATACTTGCAGTTTTAAATGTTTGTACAATCACAAGATGTATCACACATGAATGTCACAAAATAAGAAATAATGCTTTCATTGTTAGGGAGATTGGGAGATTGGTGTTGAAGGTCTAACTTTCTAATTAAAGGAGGATTAAGGGTTTCAATCCATTTAAACAGCAGAGACCAAAGCATCCAGCCGATTACCTGTTTGTCTTTGTACAGGAATGAGCCAAGAAGTTCACCTTCAGGGATACATTGAAGCCTCGGGTTTTTATGCCTTGGGTAAGTTTTACAACTAGTAGCACTGAATGTGCTTAAGAGGACCAAGAATAGTGGTCAATGAAAAACAACACTAGAACTTCATACTTCTTTTCAATAAAGTTTCAAGAAAAAGGAGAGCCCTGCAGTAATGACTATAAATATAACATGCAATAACATTTTAAAGGGGCATTTCGTGATCCACAGCCTAGTCCCCCTGACTTACCTGAGATTTTTATATCATCTGAACCATCGGAGCTAAGTATATATGTGTGCCCAAGCTGACGTGCAAATTCAATGGTCACTGCAAGAAATTCGCAATTTAAATTTTGTATTTTCTTCTGTCCGTAAAACTGACAGATATTACTGTACAGTTGTCTATGGGAGATTGATATTAACATTTGCTCCTAACACCAAAGCGCAAGATCAAAGATTCAAACTGAAATATTTGGGAATAAGCTTGTCTCAAGGATATCTTTGCGAAACATAAAACAAAACAGAGGGTTAGAACACGAAATGCACCTTTAAGTGAGGGAACCTTTCTTAGTAAAATAAATCACAACTCAGAATTCTATCCTGTCCTGGCTGTTGCAGAATATTGCTGTAACAGCAGACGGAGTAGAGGAGAGGTGAGGCAGAGGCAGCAGAAGCATCAACGCTTCAAACGGGAGATTGGAACCTCTTCCCTTTGCTGTCGACATCTTCCACATCATGGCAAGTCTAAACGGCACGTTTACAGGACTGCTGAGGCCTCGGACTGGTTTTGTTTTTTCTTTACTATGATCATCATAGATTGATTTGGGTTCCTGATGATAAGGTTTAGTGTTGCGTGGTTAAAGATGCATGTTGGAAATGCAAATGTAGAGTTTAATTGTTAATATGAAAATGAAATTCATTTAGGGATCCACCTTTAATGCTATTTTTTTTTTTTGAGTAACAACCTAAGAAACACCAGTGTTGTGCCAAAGCATAATGCAGTACCGTCATCCCAAATACTGTTCTTACAATACTAGTTCTTACCACCACTAAATAAAGTATAAAACCAATGACCAAATAAAAGTCCTTGTAGTGTGTCCAATGCTATCAATATTGTTACCACCGGCACCCCGTGATTGGACTGTCTAGGGGACTCAGATTATGTAGGACAAACACAATTGGTCATACCAAATTTTGTCATGCATTTCTGTCCCTGGGTGGGAAATTATAGAAACTTCCTCATTCCAGAAAAATACATGTCCTAATTTATTCAGTTAAAATATATAAAAGACATAAATCAAGGAAGAGAATACTACTGCATTCTTATCATGGAAAAATATTCTGAAATAACAGCAAACTTTAGGAGATATAGCTGAAGAAAGGACATTTTATCTGTAATTTTGCAAGACATGTTTTAATCACTCCTTACTGTACAAGAGCCTTACATCCTGGATTGAAATGGTGGCAAAATTGGTTTTGTTTGATTCAAGTTCAACTGCAAATCCCTGGCACTTTTTTGATGAAGAGACTGTAGATCTAGTATTCTGATCTGTTCTGATTTAGTGCTAGCAAAGACCATCATCAGAAAATTAAAGTACTTCAGTGTATCGAGACAGATGCGAATGCAACATAAATTGAATGCATTAATACTTCCTTTTCACGTTTGCAGGCTGTTCTAGTTTTAAAAATTTGATTAAAAAAATACCTATCACAATTCTACAGAATATACTTTTCATTTAAGCTACTGCAAATTTTAAAAATATTTTTGATGACTTCCTGAGAGTCTGTGCCGTTAACCCGATCATTTTCTCATTTTAGGGAGGAAGGGGGGGTAAAACAGAGATAATAAAAAAGGTAGGAAGATGGGACATCTGGGTGGGATTTGGAACCAGGGGGCCTGGAGTACCCAGTTTCCCCGAAGCCATGCATCTTTTTAGACATAGTGCCTTTTAGCCTCAGCTTAATGGTTTTAGTGCGTTTTGGTGTTTTAGGTTATTAGGTCCATGTGAAAGGCGATAGACATTTATAATTTCTTAAATTTGTACCTCAACAGTATCAGGATATATCGCAACACAGATTTTTGAAAGTGAACATCAAAAGTGTTAAATTTCAAGGATAAAATACCAAAAACTGCCAGGGCCTTCTCTGTTTTCGCGGAACGAGTCAAGATGTGGTTGGATTTGAACCTGTAATACTCAGAGTAACAATTTGTAAACACAGCTCACACGGGTTCTTGTGAAGTGATGAACAAACCACTCCAGGTATCTCTCCTTGTCGGTTTCTTATTCTGCATGAATTATAAAGCTATCTGTTCTGATTCTCCTTGTCGGTTACGGTCGCCGCTGGTCAGCCGTCGACAATTACAGGCATTATTAATCGTAATTTTTAAGCCACCAATCAAGAAATGCTGCAATATGATAAAACACGTACGATGCATATACCGCGAGAAAGTCAAACTGTGTACGTATCACAAGAAAAACGGGACCACGCGCACGTCCGTTCCATGATCCGAGCTATGGACGTGTATCGCGTATTTGTTACTTGGGCGTCACTTTCGGGTCATCGCTGCCAGCGCGACAACATTTTCGTTTTGGAATTTCCTTTTTAAAAGGCTTATCACAAACACACAGTAATTATTTCCCAATTTTTTATCAATATACGGTTTCTCAATACTGCTTCATGAAGATTTTAACATGACAAATACTACTTATGAATGAAACCATTTTTTGGTGGTATTATAAGTATGTTAAGCCTGTCCATGGACCTTTTAAAGTACAGATTCAAACTGATGCAGGCCTACCTCCAATGGTACCAATAGAGTCTTGCCAATGTGTTGATTGTATTGCAGGCACCAGCCCTCCCTATGCCCATTATCGCGGCAGTATTTCTGGATGGTCTCAGCATTGAGTCGCACCCACACACCATCTTCATTATGAATCTATGGAAAAGGCAAACATGTGAAGCTCTTTAAGGATTACAAGCACAACACTATTCGACACTCATTTATATCAATCGCACCTTTCTTGTTCTGTATGCTTCTATGAATGACTCATCCATGATCAATATTCATTAGCGAGCTTTCTTTTTTTTCAATATTTTGTTCCATTTAAGGGGATTAAAAGCTCACCATCTTGTTCTTACCCTATTTCTTTAAACAATTATTTCATTCCTTTTAGGGTAAATATTATACTACACATTCCTTAAACATAGTTGATTTGTTTTTTATCAGCAGAAAACACTCTACCAAACAGGTTCTTGAAAATACTTAGACAAAAGCACTGGATGCAACACAGCATTGGAGGTGCTGTATTGTCTTCTCGGATATGCTTTGAGAACAAGGGTATAATGCGTATCTCTTATACTTTGGTGCATTTTAGCACTGTTTAAGTGTTTGTTTCAACTTTTTGAAAACCACTCTCAATGTTCCTTTGGTGGTACACAAATAATATGAATTGCTCAAGAAATGAAAAATTGAATTCATTTTTTAATTACAAAAGTCTCAAGACTTTGCCTACTTCAAAATACGTCATTCAAAATTTCTGAAGACTCACAGAAATGTCTCTAAATTGATTCCTTACTGGAGCCACTCATAACTTTGCAAAACATCTCCAAAGTTCTTAAGAAATTTGAGCAGAACTATAACATACAGCACCATTATTCCACAAACCCATACTGGTATGTGTTTATTAAAACAACAGCTTATACAACAACCCTCGAAGCCCACCTACCTCATCTGTAAACGCAATGATGTCGTTCACTTCCAAAACACCAATCTGCTCACTCTGCAGTGATGGACTGCTCCTGATACGTAATCCTTTGCTATATTTTGCTACAAATTTCCGCACCTATAATTGAATGTCAGATTTTTAGTATGTAATCATCAGTTTTATTCAAAATGACTGTATACCACTGTAGCAGAGTACGGCGATCAATGGGTCTTAAGAAATTGACATTTTCTGAGCTTTGGGATCTCTTAGCTACTAAAATTTGTTTTCTCTACTAATTGATTTGATTCCATGCAATAAGATTTGTATTCACCCATAAGCATAAGTTTTTTTCTGTAAGCCATCACATATAACCTGATGCAAAAAATGTTTAAGACTGCAAAGATGACTCTTAATTCACATAAAAGAAATTTCTCATATCTCACCTTGCTAGCTTGTTGTACAGGTTTCTTGAAGGCTGGATTTGGAGGCAAGACACCTTGTGGGGGCTCACTCACTTCAACCTGTGGGATGTCCTCTGTAAAAAACATCCATACACAAACATTTCAAATAAAAGTTGCTGAAACCTAACAGTAATAGCACTTTGACTTAATTATAATAGGCAAAATTTCAACTATAACAAAACCTATTTTAATTTTTCCCCTTGAGGAATAAACTCTGAAATAATCTACTTTTCAGGAGTTACTTTAATGTTGTTATCAACTACTTTTACATGGCTCTGACTCTCCCTACTCTTTTGTCCTCTACAATGATGAGAGCAATGTGTGGTGTGAAGTTGATGGATAGGATGAGGATGGGGGACTTGATGCAGATGTCGGGATTGGAGGATGCAATGGACCGTTTGGCGAAGGCGAATAGTGTACGTTGGTATGGCACGTGCTGAGGAAGGATGATGGGCATGTTTTAAGAAGGGCTTTTTAGTTAAGGTGGGAGGTTTGAGGAGGAGAGGATGTCCAAAGAAGACTTGGAAGAAGCAAGTGGAGGAAGGGAGTAGGAGGGTTGGGTTGAGGGTGGAGGATGCATTGAATCGAGGGAAGTGGAAGGAGGGAGTAAGGGTGGTTGGTGTGAGTGTGAGGTGAATCCGGCCACCCATCGGGTTGCACGGGGACAAAACTGGATTTAAAACTTGGATTTACTGCTACTAAATTAACATCACAGATAGATTCACACAAACCTAGTTGGTATCCATCCAACAGTGACATGAATTGATAGAGGTCAAAAGAGCTTGGTGTCCGTTAGCACTTGTAGCTACCGTCACTATTGTCTCTAAACTAACATACTCATTGGGCTGAGGAAAAAAAAAAACCATATCATTTGAAAATGCAAGGTCCAATACTTTATAAAATGGGAACAAAAGGAAGACTTACACCAACTTGTTGCCCCCCTAAGTATTTAACCCCCTGGGCCATACACGTTAGATATCGGCATCTAAGCACTTATGATTGGTTGTACTTGGACGTAATAGTCAAAAAACACATTAGTTATAAATCATATAACTGAGGCCTGATTTCCTTCCAAGTTGACTGAAAACATATGAATTTGCCCTTCTTTAGAAGTGAAATGCCCCAAAAATACCTATAACATCCCCATAGAAAAATGTTCCCCAGTGACACCAGGTCACACCATGTCGACCATTGCTCTTCTCTGATTCGGTTTGGCCTGAGCCCAGACGGCGCCAGAAGAAACATTACATGTTGGGGGGCGGGCCTGGAAGAGACAGTCAACATTGGAAAGGAAATCCGGCCTCAGTTATATGAGTGATAAAAAATAATGTGTTTTGGACGCTAAATCAATACACTGAGCTGAATTCCTTTACACCAATGTTGACTGAAAGATAGCAGTAACCTCCAACTGAAGTGAATTTTAATTCAAACCCGCTAGCACTAGGCAGTCGGAAGAGGAACATAATGTTTCGAAGAGTGGGTCGATAGGATGCAGCCAAAGGTTGAACTAATAAACGCCAGAGCACAAAAACACACGGAATCTAGATTCCTAAAGCAGAACGCCCAATAATGGCGAGGACGATCCCAGTTTCGAGAGCAAGTATTGCCTCGGAGGAAAGCATCGCAACGGAACATGTAGCACGCAAAAACATCTTAGCCGGCGCATAGCACATTGTTTAATAAAACCAACCTCACACGGAACATTAATAAGCCGCTCGGGAGAAATCTTTTATAGCCAATTAGCATTATTGATCGATCAATATCATCTATGTCTTGGGATCAACGTTGATTTATCATTGTCCCACTTAAAATTTAGAGCCATCGATAATGGGTTAGTATGGCGACGGACATAGGGTATGGGGTACCAATTACGGGATTACATTGAGTGTGTGTGATTGTTATCTTCAAGTACTTCCACACGGAAGGAAATGTCAGTGTTATTTTAGATATAAAAAAAAACAAAACTTGCACGGAAACAAAATTAGAAAAACGTGCGCAGGTTAATAGTTCACTCCAACGCAATATTTCTCGTGAAACGGGAATCCCGCCAAACTCACATAGACAGTGGAGTCTACACCAAGGTGTGTGGAGTAATAGGACCTTAGACTTATAAATGTTGTGTTTAAACGACCTTGGCAAAGTTTTTGGAGGAGGAGCCAGAGCCGCGAATCCGCGAGAAAAAACCAAGCCTATGAATAGGCGAGAGGGAGAGGGGAAGGCATGAAGGAGACGGGAGTGCGACGAAGGCCTTGGACAAAGGGCCACGCACCCAGCGGCCCAGGGGAGAACAAAGGCTTCACCGTCTTGCAAACAACTGAGGACCCGAGAGGGAGCCAGAGAAGCGCAAGGCGGACCCGGCGTAAGACGCTGGGCAACGAGGCCTCACCAAAAAAACAAGGCAGGGCCCCAGAGAGGGGGTCAGATCAGAATACCTACGAGAACCCAACGGGGAGGGAGAGGCCCGGTGGAGATAAAGGGTGAGAGAATGCAGGACGGCTAAAGGCCCCAGCCCAGACGAAAGGATGGGAGAAAGACCGACCCTGACCGGGGAGAAGCTACAAGGAGAAGGAAATCGCCGAGATAATTCAGCCGGGAACGGGGACCCGAAAGGAGTAATAAAGGCGAGGACTAGAGCGGCGCCGTACCCAAAGGGATATGGGGCTTAGCCACGAGGACTCGCCAATTAATTAAATTAAAAACTCACGATCCATAGAGGGAAATAGCTTTTCGGGATATCTCCAAGGATTAACGGACGACGCTACAGGAGTCAAAGAAAGGGGCCAAAAATACGAAGGACGAACAAAACAACCTTGATGTGGGAGGCTGAGGTAGTCGACGAAAAATCCGACAAGGACGATCCGGCGCCCCCACCAGTTTACAAAGCCATCAAGATAAGCGAAAAGTCCCCTCAGGCTTGTCACCGCCCAGGAGAAGAGAGGCCGGATCAGGCCTCGGCGGAGGTAGACAGAAACATCCGAGGACGGAACCGAGCAGACTCCGCATATACCTTGAGCGCCCGGCGCAGAAAGAAGGCAAAACGCCCAACTACGAGCATTCCCGCTTTAGATTCAATTCCCCACTCGAGCACTCCCCAAGTCGGCCAAGCATGTCATCCGCCGAAAGGTAGACAAAGTGGGGGAACCACCGAGAAGTCGGCCAGAGGGGAAAAAACCAGAGGTTAGATCCACAGAAAACCACAAGTCGAGCCCCGGAGGCGACCTGGGTCGAGTGCGCCTGCTTACTGCTGGGAAAGCCCGCGCAGAGGCCCGAAACCAGTGGCGACTGCAAGGCAGAGAGCAGGCTGACGAAAGTGTAGAGAAGAACGAAGGATCCTAGCTACAGGAACTTCTGGATCGAACGACAAATCTGTTACGAGGGGGCCACAAGAAGCCGCGGAGCCCGGACTACGGCAAGGGCCGGACGACTTGCCACCAAGAAGAGGTCCGCAGGCAGCACAGTGGCTTCGACATGATATCTCCGAAGAGAGCCACCAGAGAGTTGCTACCGAGCAATGGGCGCGATACGACGTAGGATCCCCCAAACCTCGCGCTCGAGGGAGTAACCAATCGAAACCAAACTGAGACGTCAGACATGAAAGACTGGCTCCACATACACGGAGTTTTAAGCCCCCAGAGCCATTCCCACGCGGGAGCGACGGAGCTCCCACACCAACAACTATCAGTCCATGTATAGACTTTGACCGACTAGAAGGGGAAGACCCCAGGTCAAGGGCTCCCAGACATAAAGACAGGGCCAGAGCGACAGAACGTTGCCCCCCGACCAGAGGGGTACAAAGGGGGAAGAAAAAGCACGAAGTCAGTCGCAAGGCACAGAGGGGGAAGACACGAGACAAGACCATACAACTGCAAGAAACACCTGAGGGAAGAAAGCCGCCAGTGAAGGGAGTTCGGAGAACCCACCAACAAGGGAATACCCCCACGCAGATCCCAGTCGCCAGCCCGTTGGGACAGAAAGCGTGGCAAAGAAACCCGCAAGTGAAGGGATCGAACAACGTGAGCCTGAAGACCGCTGGGGGGGATCCCCAAGACAGACCCGACGAATCGGGAGCACCCGGGCTTTAAACCCCAGCGAATCGCGCCTAGGCCCGGACAAGCCCCAACGCGAGGCCGGACGAGCCCCAACGCAGGCCCGGACAAGGCCAATCGCTAAGCGTACGACGGAGCACCAACGAGGGGCACGTCGAGCTGACCAAGCCCAAGTCAAAGTCCCCCAGAGGGAGAGAGCAGACCAGGCTAGCCCGCGGAGCCTAAGGAATGTGCCAGAACTGTCAAACAGCCCTATTCTCCCCAACAAACGGGAGAAGGGACCCACAGTCAAGACACCGACCCAACAGTGGGCCGTGTCCAGGCAGAGTCGAAAGACCTCAAGGCTAGCCCCAAGGGGCGAGAAACGAGAAGTAAGGGCCTGGGAGTACAGGTAAGGTTAGACAACGGAGCCAAACCACCTGCGCCCAGGACAAACAGAGCCCAGGGGGCAGGCATCCACCCTGGGTGGGGCAAAGCCCAAAGAGAACCCGAGCACCAGGTCAGACTGAATGACCAAAGACCGAGACCGGGCCCAGAAGAGCAGGCTAGGCCCCAGGAGGGCAGCAGCCAGGCACGGAGTAAAAACCGAGGTCTCGCGCCCGCACGAGAGGAGAGTGAGGGACGGGAGGGACAAGGGAAGGAAAACAGCCAAGACTCGATGTTCAGGTTCCCGTCGGGGGTAAGGCCAAGGGGGAAGGACATAAAAGACCCGACCCAGGCCTAGGCCGGCTCAGCGAAGAATGGAGGGGCCATGTTAGACCGGCACAGGCACAAGCCTCAAAAGCCCCGAAGGTGGCCAAGGTAACACACCCGCAGCAGGCATCAGCCCTAGGCTAGAGGCAAGGCTATCCCACAAGGGTTCCAGCTAAGTGAATGGAAAGAAACAGGGCAGCCTACCCGAGAATGGAGATGAAGGGTCTTAGTCGAGAAGCAAAGCGACGCAATGAAAGCCAGGCGGAAGGTCAAAGGATCGGCCAAAGCCTAAAATGAGAGTCGGGGATAAAGACCCAAAGACCAGTACAACATCAATGGATACATGGTTCTTGAACAAAGGTGGGAACACAGCCTACGCTAGGACGGCACTGTCACTAGGCCCAACTCAGAAGCGACGCTAGGTCCAGCCGATCCCCAGGAGGGGAGCAGCGAAGCTGCTTCATAGCCTAGTCCAAGTTCCACAAGGGAGACAGCGGACTCGGTAGGGACAGTAAAGTACGCCTAAAACGAAGAGCCTAAGAAGCCAGGGAACTGCCACAGCCTGATGGCTTATCGCCCAACGGGCAGAGGACCAGAGGCCTCAGTCCCCGATGGTGCAAACAGACACGGTGCCCGGATTAGCACCGGAAGGAGCTAGGCGTACGGGGGCAGCAACGTCACTGCCAGCGAGGGCAGCGACGGAAATGCCGGCGACCCAGAGCTGAATGAATGGGAGCTAGCGACAGGACCAAAGGGCTAACCACCAAGCTCCGAAGGGAGCCCGAAGACAGGCGAAAAGAAAGTCACCCCCGCGGAAAGCCCGGGGGGGCAGTGTGAACAAAGGCTAAGGTCTGGGGCCCGACAAAGCTGCAAGCTATAACACGGCAGGATGCGCCAGCATAGGGCGAGGCGGGATAGGCCGCCACCGGCAGGCAGGAGCACCCTAAGCACACCCAACCAAAGAGGGGGGGGACCCTGCATGCAGAAGCTAGAGCAATGTCGGGAAATAGACGCGGTAACCCGGGACTCACAAGTCGGAGTAGGCACCTCCTACTCATACAAAGGAAGGGCAACAGCCAGCCCGGTTGGTCAGGGGTTGAAGGCCAACACCTAGGCTTAGGAAGCCCCCCGCGGGGAGCCCTGCCAAAGGGCAGACTTGAGTAGACCCAGAAGAACCACCGAGACCTACAACATCCCTGAAGGGATGCCAGAGAGCCAAAGCGGCGCGACAACCCCGCCAGGGAGACAGGTAGCCCGGCGAACTCCCCGCATCACGTGCTCACATCTCTAACCAGGTCCGAGAGTTGAAGTCAAACCCAGCGAATGGCGCGGACAAGCACCACCCGAGCCACAGCCCCATGTTACGAGGGGACCAGTCGCAGTGTAGGACGAACATCAAAGCCAACGACGGCAGAATAAACCCAGCCACCCATGCAAGGAGCCAATCACCTCCGAGAGGTGCGAAGCTATAAAAGGAAGGAGTACTCCGCGCCCGCCCGAAGGCGGGGAGACCCATAGACGTCCCGGAGACAACGAGCTATACACCGCGAAGGAGCGACTAATAGCGAATAGGCTTACGCATAACGGGCAGCAACGCGCACTCGAGAGGGAAGGCTGCAGCCTGCACCGAGCCCCTGCGGAGGAAAGCCCCGGAGGCTGCCCCATGGGGGCGCCGAGAACGAAAACACCCAGGGGTGTGCGGAACGGCAGAACCGTAGCGGAAAAACTAACGCGGAATATCAGCTATCAGTAAAAGCAATGGTACCCCGAGAAGCAGGGACCAACCTGGACGAAGACAACCGAGCGGCCACCAACTAGCCCTCGAGGCAGGGGTGAAGGCATGCAGCACGAGCCAGATTAAACCGCTGGTAGAGGACTAGCCATGAGGGGTTTTGATGCAGAGGAGACGGAACCCCCACACGGGGTTTGGCCTTAATGGCAGCACCGTATCGGAAACTAAGCTGGCGATCCGCCATCAAGTCAAACGCACTGGTAACCAAGCGTGAAGTGGGGCCCAAACCCTGCGAAGAAAGCGCGCGCCCAAACCTAGCCCTTGAAGGCCTGGTGATCATGCAGCACGAAGCCAGATTGACACTAGTGCTAGCCACGCTTGGGGAGGAGTGAACGTAACCGACACCCGCGGCGCCCGTAACGGGGCGAAGGGAAACCACATCAGGGCTGAACGAATCAAGCCCCGAGGCTGGTACCACGGCAGCGCGGTCGCTGAGTCCGAGAACTCCTAAACCACGAGCGCTGGGTGTGGGTACTGGCGATGGATCGGGCAGAGAAAACAGTGGGCGGCATCATGCCAACCCACCGCTACCGACGGACCGAGCCGCACGATCCCCACAGGAAAGAGCAGAGCAGGAACCGCAGCCTGCACCGATAAAGCATCGAGCTAAATCAGGCGCAGCCAGCGCCGGCAGTGTGCTAGCCAGGCCAAGTTCCGATGGGACCCCGTCCGACTTAGCACACTATGAAGCAACCGAAGCCGCCATACTGGGATGTCCGCAGCCGCCTAAATCCCCAAGGGAAAACGGCCGAGCAGACCGCGCTAGCCTGCACCGGCGAAAGAGAAGCCCCTAGGGCTAGACCAGGCGAGCCAGCCGCGGTCCTTCGGTAGGAGGTAGACGGGCGAACTCCCGTGAGAGGAAACGAAGAGGAGAAGAGAGCGAAACGGCCCTACTACACGGACCTGAAGTAGCCGAGCTACTTAGCTACAAACATCTTTGGTGCTCCCAAGAGCAGCGGGGCTCGCCCTGGGAGACCTCGGACCGGGGGAGGCCGAACACCACCACCCCCCTTTTCCTAAGCGAACATAGACAATGCGAACCATTGAAAACCAGAAAGGCACCCAAAAGAACGAGCACCCCCAAACTGAGGCGACAGCGGAGCAGACCTTAAGGAACGCCACGGAGACAAGAAAGAGGGTCGCGTGGCGGCGAGGGGGGGAGGAAGCGAGCCAAATGGTGCGCGCGTGTCGGAACGAAAACGAGGCGTAGAAAAAACAAAAAAAAGGGAGCGCGGTAGACCCGGCCGCCAAACACGGAGACAAGGATACCGTCGCGGTAACAGAGTAACACACGGTAAAGAATTTCCAAAGTCAGTTTCAATATTTTATTAAATTTACATCAAGCTGTAAAATAAATAATAGCCTTAGAAAACACACCCAAATGAAACTGTTTTATTGATAGTGAAAACAAAACTACAAGAAACAGAAAACAGCTCACAAAAATCAAGGCATCCAAAGAACGCAAACACGTGCGGCAATGGCTGCCTTTGTTTACCTTTTTCCCGCACAAAAATCACATGACCGCAAAGGCGGCAAAAAAGGACTATATATTAATATAATATATATAGAGAACTCTCCGAGGGAGAAAAAACAACAGCTCTTTCCGACCGTGGTGATTTCCAATACGATAAGCCAGATATAAATCAGTAATTGGTGTGGGGTATCTATGTTGGAGTATCCGATTAAGAAGACCATCAGTCTGTTACAATAAAGTCTCCAAAATTTGGGGACTGCAGTAGACAGAGCCGAGAGAACACATCGTCCGTTCAGGGTGCTGCCAAAACGGAATAAGAGAAGAGCAAAGGTAAACTGGGTGGAGGGAACCGGGGTCACTCGTTTGACGCCCCCATAAATTTTTCTATGTGGTGTTAATTGATGATAATATAGAGTATGTGAGGGCGTCATTCCACTTCTCCCGCCAAGGAAGAAATGCAGTAATGCATTTCAGTCACATGCGATAGATAAGGGAATATCCAGCTAAGAGTGTAGATGATTATCAGTAACTGAGCAAAATCTGGATGATACAGATAGAATATTGGCAGTATTACAGTGAGAAGTATAGAAGACGCACTCTTTTGATGCGAATAAGAGTGCTATCTCATGCTCGTGAACCTGTAATGAGCCAATCAGACAGATTGTAGTTATGACAGTGTGAGCAATTAAAAAACCTTACAGTCAGGAAAAGATTGTCTTCAAAGAGAAACGTTATTTTGCGAATGTTTGCCTTTAGGTCTGTTTAGAGGGGATAAAAAGGCTATCAGAAGATTTTTATTTGGTGTCGTTCGGACTTTTGGTTCAGAAACTATGTCAATTGTACGGAGGAGAGGACCGTCTGTTTGGCCGAAGGTTAGCAGACAAGCGGATGAAGAAGAGACTGACACCGACGTCATACCATAACACATTATAAAGACAATCACACATTGCCATTTCCGATGGTATCGAGTGCTTCTCGACAAAACATATCCGTTTGAATAAAAACGTTCATGTGTTGTAACAAAGTATAAGGTAAAATATATTCAACAAATAAGTTAACATGTTCAAATGCATAAGAGTCAAGTTATTTATTGAAATACGCCATAACAATGTCTCAGTTCATGAACATATTAATGAAAATGCTCAGAGATTTTTGTTTTCATCTCTAAGGAAGTATTTTGCACAATACATATATCAGCGTCATTAATTGAAGAAGAACTAAAAGCTGAAGTTTTCTGTAAAATAAATTGGAATTAACTTAAAGTTAATATCACACTGTTTTTTCAAGACGAATACAAAACCTTCTATTGGTTCCACTTTGGCTTCCCAAGTTCCGTTGCCGGTTAAAACCATGAAATGTTGCTGAACCGAAGTAAAACTGTGGGCTGATCCAGCGATCGACTTCTATTGGGAAATTGAAAATTTTTTCACTCAGCATTTCTTTTGTAATCTCCGGGATCTTATTTTTATAATCCTTATCTCTCCCACCCTTATATTGTTTAACAATTAATTTGGTTGTTTTGTAAAATGTTTTTACTCAAACCACTGCTGAAGTCCATGTTACTCTATGTAAAACGTGCATCTTGTTGGCTCAAAATCGGCCCAAACAGGGTTTTAAGTCTCTCAGCAAAAAATAGGCATAAACCTTATCCGCAAAAGTCCAAATGACACCAAATAAACGTTTCTGTGAAGCTGTTTATCCCTCTATAACCAAAGCAAACATTGGAGCACAAATAATTCTTAACTATTTTAATATTTTGTATCTGACTGTAGGTTTTTTTGACTCCACACTGTATAGAGGTGGTAGTACCCAGGGGGTTTATCTGAAAAGAAGAGAAGGAAAGGAAGCTTCAACATCACCACCGGTTGCTTGTTTTCGCCGGTTCTGCCAGGTTATTTCCAGTTTGATTTCCGGTTTCTCTAAACCTGAACACGGTCAACTGCTATGAACCACGGTCATGTGGTGGTCAAATTTTGAAGCTGCCCCTTTATGCATTATGAGAGAGTAAACATTACAAGGTTTTAGGGTGATTAAAGCAAAATTAGTCATTGATTTATTTCATTTAGATTTGACAAATCAACAAAAATAGCAAATCGCAGAAATAAAACGAAAACAAAAACAAACGACACTCACACTACCCTTGGAATTTTTATCTATGATTATTATGTATGCCGTTGTATATATAAACTACTTATCCATCTTGGTTTTTCCCTTCAGAGTGGTCCACCAAACAGGTAGCCATGGACAAGGTGGGGGAATAAAACAAGTGAAGAGAACACAGCCACATTGCCGTCAATGGGTAATAATTGCAAAGCTTTTTGCCCTTGTCAGAAAAAACGATAATCAAACAAGCAGGAGAGCTATGTCAGATGCTTCCTAAGGAAACAGCTAAGTCATGGATTATGAGCCATCTTTCAGACATGTTATCCATTACAAATAGTCAAATGATCAGCAATTCTTAACTTTATGCATCATTTAATCATAATTGTCAGCAAAAAAATAATCATGTCATCATCAGTAACCTTTTTTCATTAAGTTCAACAGGACATGTCTGGGGGTGCAGTATATTTCTAGTAATCATACTCCTACCTTGTGACTGGTAGTGAGGCAAATCTAATTCTTCAAATATGAGTACTGTTCATCACTCCTTCATAAAGTGTGATAGAGTTGTATGCCATGCTATCTTTGCGAATTGTGGCGCTATATGGAACATACACATTAGGTGCGGGTAGAGACCTCCAAACGTCATGTCTTTGTCGCCTGGGAGGCTGGTCTTCTGGAACTTGTGTTGAGATACGAAAAGCTCTCTTTGGCCTAGTGGACAGCTTCCACTCAACCTGTGTCAAAACATAAGGAGCTGAAGGGTGGTGTTTCTTATCATTAGTTATCTGACTTGTGTCACAGACAAATTTTCAGCAAATTTATAAGTATGATATGTTGTCATAACTTAGTTAATATGTCTTGGATGGATAAAATAAATTTTTATTTTCAAAACACAAACATTTGGAGACATTTATAGAAATGAGATGCAAAGAATCTAAAACAATGGCACACAAGTTATAATTAAACCATTTTAAGAAATTCATTACAAAGCAAGACATTTGAGATCAGCCGCAAAATGTTAACCTCATTAAAATGTATTAGTTTTTTCCAGCTTTCAGTGATTAGAATGAACCAACCTTTGGATCAGAAACAGCTACAGACCTATGTATGGCAAACGAGAGGTTGAAGACTGGAAAATAATGATCCTGAGCCTAGCATTCTGGAAGCTCCTGGTCTGTATGATAAAAAAAAGATGCATTTTCACAGAATGAGGAATCATCTTCAACAAAGCACTCGCTTTTTTAACTTTTTATTACTCTAAGATTTTTTTTTTTTTTTATGGCTCGCACTGCTTTTCTCTAGTTGGCTTCACTGGCTGAAGGAACCAGCTACCTTGGAAAAACACCTGCGCTCTAGTAGTAAGTCCGTGGCAGCCTTCACTATTTGTGCTAGTAATAGCCAAGCCATATCCTGGCTTGACGTTCTAATAGCATGACTTGGGCTCCAGAGTGAAATTCTCATTATCTGACTGGATGTAATGAAAATACAAATAAGAATAAAATTAGACAATTATTTTTAAATGTAACTGCAAATTAATGGTTCATTTAATTTAAATTCAACAGGTATATCAATGAGAGTGTCTGTTTTTGATTCATTTCCATGTTTCTCCAGCACACCTCATACCCTTGGAAATAAAAGAACCAAATTCAAGCTTAGGGTCAAACCCCTGAAAGGCCTTTGCCACAACATCTGAAGGTCAATTACATATCACTAGATCACATACACGAATGCTCTCCCTAAACACAAAAGTCGAGTATCAGATTTACATAAGCAACCCTGCAGTAAGTTGTTTATGGCCCCAGTGGTAGTTCTTGGAAGCTAAACTATAGTGGGTATATGAAATTATCACGCATAGTCTACAGTTTATTTGACCCCTTTCCCTCAACGACAATGGTTACTCTGTAAGTAATAACGATTTGACTGCATTCAATGAATAAAATAAAACCTACAAAAAGTTGGTATATGGGGGTTGGGTATTCGCATGTGTTAGGTGTAAGGATAAACTGTGTGTAATAAAGGAATGTACCTGAAATATATTTGGAAAGTAATATCTAATTAAGCTAATTGTAATATAATATTTGTGGTATTTGTCCCCTTGTTTGGCTAGTTCCATTGCTACTCAGGGGGCAAGAATGAAAGTGAATTAGTCACTACATCTGAGAGGTCGGACATGGGTCATTGCCGCCATCCCATTCACTGTCTGTTGCCATGGTTACGTAGTCTAACTGCATATTTCCAGATCCTAAGAGACAAGAAATTGGAAACAAATAAGGTGTATCTCCAGGAAATGGAACCCCAGTTAATTTCTTGTACAAAATTCAAGTAGCCCCCCACAAAGTTTACTAGTATGAAAAAAACACAGGCAGTTTTGTAGGACAGGAAAACTACAGGACGCCCCGAGCCAGGGGGTGTTTTAAAACAATCCACATAATGCATTGCAACAAACATGTCTTTACTAGTACCATACCAGTAGTAAGGGATAAAGTCCTTTTTAATTATGAGATCAATACTTTCATTCCTTCTCTTACAAACATTTTTCTAGGCTAAAAAGTCTGGGGTTGTGTGTGAGAATAGGCTGTATGGTCCATGGACTTCATCAGGATACAATTTTATATATGCATAAGGGATGTGTAATGTTTTAAAAACCCTTAAGGTTTCCAAGCCCTCGGTCGGAGATGGTCATTCAATGGTTGGTTTACATTTTGAGTACTTGTTCCTCTAAAAGGTATTTAATACCTTTAGGTTGATAAATAAAAATATAACATCCGGAAAGGTCAGAGAGATTTGTCACCAGTAAAGTTCTGATGTGCTCACCTTTATTGCTAAGGTCTATCAAATTGAGTTCGCTATGTCACTAAAATAGGTTTTGCCCCCCCAAATCAGGACCATAGCGATCCTTTAAACAAGTCTAATGAATTCCACCTGTGACTGTGAACCAATCAGCCCAAAGGTCCTTGTTTCTTGATACTTTAGGCTACAATAATTTTGAACATTCAGCTACAGTACTAAATATACCATTTAAAAATTGTTAAAATGAAACTACACCCTCAATTTGGTTTAGAGTGCTTTATGAATCTGGCCCCAAACTTATTTTGCCCATCAAAAAAGTAACAATTCAGTTAGATAACTGTGTCATTATTTGCCTACTAACCTGTTGAGCTGCTTCTGCTATTGGTTCTACTTCATCATCACCATCGTCATTGGTAGCAGGAGGTAGAGTGATCTCCTTCCTCATCAAAGAAGAGGCACACATGCCACCAAGGTAACCAAGTTCCTTCTCTAATTGCACAAGTCCCTAAAGATGTACAAAGTAGTAGTAATGTGTTATTAGTGAATATGTACAGTCTTAGCTGCATACTCCCTTGTTTTCTTGAAAAAGTATTTCTCTGTTGTCACTGACCCTTTGCTTAACTCATGGGGTACACTATGTACCGATTCTTTAAATGTTAGGCCTATGCACCAATTTGCACTGAATAAGGCCTACCTATTTTGCAATTATCTAACAAAAGTGAAAACCTTGCACAATTTCGAAGAAACATGCTCAAGTGATTCTTGTCACCTATATACAGTTTACAAAATGTCATTTTATTCTAATATTTAAGAATTACTGTACCTCTTCCGATGCTGTGTTCCACTCATAGCCAACAACAGAACACTTGAAGCCGAAGTTATTAGCCTTGTCATCCTTCATGTAGTCTGACGCAGTCTCTAGTGAAAATGCTACCTCATTGCCTACAGGAAATAAACCAAAAATAATCACAATTTGACATAATGGAAGCATGCTGTTTTCATAAGTTCAATGTAATCTCAATATTCTATGAATTACAGCTTTGTACTTGTTTCAATATGAACCATTTTATGCATGAAGGGTGAAATAAAGAGTGTGAAATAAAGGGTAGCAGATGAAGGGTGAAAAGAGATCAATTGTAGCCAAATTTTACAAAATTTAACTGTATTTATACTTTTTGACAACACACTACACAGGTGGTACAAGGAAATTAACATAAGTCCAAATAGAAACCTTACCATTGGTCCTTATTTCAACATCAATTTTTAAAGATCAAATACTTAAAAGTTCAGATCTCATTGCCAAAATTCTGCAATATTTTTTAGTCTATTGAACTAATAGTTTAATGAATTCCACCAACATGCAATATGGTAAACAATGTGTGCTTCTTATGCCGAAATATGCTGAAAGCATCTGTGATGAGTTATCACTTTGCTGCATGTATGCATCAGTAGATACGTATCATATTTAGAGATATATATCAGGACACTATCATAAAGTTACAACAAAAGAACAGTACTTGTGTCTTTATAATGGGTTTTTACCAAGCCTTGCACTTAACTTTTTTAACAACTAGCCTGCAAATCTAGCTTTGGCTAATTCATGTATTTTTACCATTGACTTTACAACTTGCCTGCCATCATTAACTACTTGCACGACACATGAACAACTAGAAATAAGTGTTGGGCTAGTGCTTAATTCGAGCACTAGTTTTACAATTCAATTGAATATTGAATAAAAGCTGTGTGCAATAGCCCAAGCACATGTTTGAATAACGCACCTGGTAATACAACAGCCATACTGGGCCAACTGTTGCTTCCATGGAAGCGATTGAGTACAGGCCAGTGTGTTAGACTCAAATCTTCTTGTTGTGTATCATCCCTTAGTTTGGGTGTGGAGGGGTGCCCTCGGCTTGGTATGAACAGCTGCAGGCCATCTTCTGGTTGAGCGGTACCACACTGTTGGTCAAATTCAAGTAGCATCCACTGGACTTGCTCGGGGAACACCACCTACCAAAAAACAGGGAGTGGTTATTTATGATAAAATACGTTTATTATAAGCTATTACTTAAATGGTTATCCTTGTATGTAGAGTTAAAACATGTGTAAGCACAGATATTCAAAAACACATTATGTTTTATAAATCATATAACTGAAGCCTGATTTCCTTTCCAATGTTGACTGAAATATATGCATTTTCCTTCTGAGAAGTGAAATGCCCCAAAATACCATTTTAGCACCTTTTTTTTTTTTTTTTTTTTTACAACAGCCATACTGGGCCAACTGTTGCTTCCATGGAAGCGATTGAGTACAGGCCAGTGTGTTAGACTCAAATCTTCTTGTTGTGTATCATCCCTTAGTTTGGGTGTGGAGGGGTGCCCTCGGCTGGGTATGAACAGCTGCAGGCCATCTTCTGGTTGAGCGGTACCACACTGTTGGTCAAATTCAAGTAGCATCCACTGGACTTGCTCGGGGAACACCACCTACAAAAAAATAGGGAGTGGTTATTTATGGTAAAATCAGTTTATAAGCTACTACTTAAATGGTTATCCATGTATGTGAAGTTAAAACATGTGTAAGCACAGAAACACTAATGCTCCAACATAGCATTACTATGTCAATTCAAGTGTTGTAAGAGGATGCTGTGTTACACTAGGAACCTTTCAAGTTAGAAATACACTACCACTGAATTAAAATTTTTGTCATACACTTGATACACACACCTCATGTGAATTCCGACACCTCATGTGAACTCAGAAATGGTATGCCCTCTGCCCACACAACACGGTTTGCCCTCTGCCCACACAACACGGTTTGCCCTCTGCACACACAACACGGTTTGCCCTCTGCACACACAACACGGTTTGCCCTCTGCACACACAACACGGTTTGCCCTCTGCACACACAACACGGTTTGACCTCCGCACACACAACACGGTTTGCCCTCTGCACACACAACACGGTTTCAGCAAAATGGTTGATGGGTTTAACGATGCATGCTGGAATGTTGTCCATGATTTTTATGACCCAATTTTGTTGTCAATTTTTTGCAGCCACACAAGCTCCAAACAAAATGCAATCAACATTATGGAAATTGTGTATAGGAATTGGTCATTCTCACTCTCAGATGCCTAACTTGAAGAATCTTCTGAAGCCACCATCTCCAAATTTACATTCAAGACCCATCTGAGAAAAACCTTCACTTACCTTATAATTAGAGACTGAACAGCTTATATGGATGTTCACCTCAACCCAGCATAATGCACGACGTAGTAAAAGTACTGACATCAAATTAATTGACTGCCACACTGTCTAGTGATTGGTTGCTGCCGTTGTGGGCGGAGCAACTGCCACGTTGATGTGGCTAGGGGGAGAGTATCTCTTGAGTAAGTCTAATATTGTGTACACACTCTGTAGGAACAATACAAATAGATTAGTCAAAACCCCATTAATGAATGTTTGTATAAATCATATACTGAGGCCTGATTTCCTTTTTTCCAATGTTGAGCTGAAACATATGCATTCACCTTTGAGAAGTGGAATGCCCCAACATGACCTATACACCCCGCATTCAGGAATACTGGTCCAACGCAGTGACCCCAGGTCACACCCAGTTGACCTTGCTCTTGCTCTTATTCCGTTTTGCCCTGAGCCCAGACTGACGCAGAAACATACATGTTGTGGGGCGGGCCTGGAAGATGGAAGTCAACATTGGAAGGAAATCAGGCCTCAGTTATATGTTTATAAACATAATGTGTTTTTTGACTAAATCATTACACTGAGCTATTTCGCTTTACACCATGTTGACTGAAACATATGCATTAACCTCCCGTTAATGAATATTGTCAATCAACTCCAGACTAGCACGCAAGCGTCGGAGGAGGAACATAAATGTTTTCGAAGTAGCGGGTCGATGGATGCAGGCCAAATTTTGAACTAAAAGCGCGCAAGCCACAATAAAACCCACGGAATCTAGATTCCTAAAAGTCAGGAAGCCAAATTGGAACTCACCTAGATAGTGGAGGTCCACCAAGGGTAGTAATCGACCTTAGACTTTTAATAATTTGTTTTAAAAGACCTGGCCAAAGTTTTTGGAGGAGAGCCAGCGCCGAGAATCCCGCAGAGAACAACCAGCCTAAGGAATAGGCTAGAGGAAGAGCTCGAGGAGGGCTGGAGTGCGACTTAGGCTTGGACAAAGGGCCAGAAGCAATCCCGCGGCAAAGGCTGGAATACTGCTTCACAAATCCTTGCAAACCACTGAGGATCCGAGTGGGACCATAGAAGCGCAAGGCGGACCCGCGAAAGACGCGGGCAAAGCAGCCTAACCCCAAAAACAGAGGAGCGGGCCCCCTCGAGATCAGGTCCGATCAGAATACCCAACAGATGACCCACGGGGGTGAAAAGGGCCCGGTGGATATAAGGTTGAAGACTGAATGAAGGCTAAAGGCCCCAGCCCCGTGGAAGGCTGATAGATAATTCCCGACCCTTACCCAGGAGAAGAAGCTACATGATAAGAACTCTCCGAGCTAATTCGTCCGGGAAGGGGACCCGAAAGAGTAAATAAGGCGAGGACTAGAAGCGAGCCGCACCCAATGTGCTAATTGGGGGCTTCGCAAGAGACTCGCCGATAAAAACTCAGATCAAACCAATAGGGAACTAGCTTTCGGGTCAGGAACGGACGCCTTACGGAGTCAAAGGAACGAGCCGACGTCACCGAGGACGAACCAAACAACCTTAACTATGGGAGGCTGAGCTAGTCGCCCGAAAAATCCAGACAACGGACGATCGGAGACAGCTAGCAAAGGCCTCAAGATAGGCGAAAAAATCCCACCTCCAGTCTGTCCCAGCCAGGAGAGAGAGGGACGATTCAGGCCTCGCTCGGAGGTAGACAGAACCGAGGAAGAACGAGGCATACCTCCGCAATACCGGGAGCCGCAGCGCCAGAAACCGGGCAACCGAAGATCAGTCAAAGGCTAGATTAAATGATAAACTAGCACCCCCCATGTCTGCCATTAGTCAAGTCCTAAAAAAGAAGCCCGAAAGGTAACAACGGTGCGGCGACCACCGAGAAGTCTGCCGGAGGGGAAAACCAGAGGTTAGCTCCCAGAAACACAAGTCGATGCCCCGAGATGCGTAGCCACCTGGGTCGAGAGCCTGCTTACTGCTCGGGAAGCCCAAGCAGAGCCTAACCATTGGCGACTGCAAGCAGAGCTCAGGTGACAAAGTCGTAGAAGAACAGAATGATCCTAGCTACAGGAACTTCTTGACCGAACGACAAATCGGTATCGAGGGGCAAACAAGGAAGCCTCTTAGCCAGACTCCTTCTACGGGGCAGAAGAATGCCCACAAAGAAGAATTCCGCAGGCAGCATAGCGGCTTCGCCACAATATCTCCCGAGGAAAAGAAAGTGAAAGACCACCAGGAGAGGTGCTACCTCTAACGGGCGAGATACCGACTAAGGATCATCAAAGCCTCGAGAAAAGTGATTAGAATGTACCGTCACAAACCGAGACGTCAGGCATGGAAGAATGGCTCACACACGGGTTTACCCCCAGAGACATTCCCACGCTGGAGCGAGGAGCTCCCAACCAACTTCATCCAGGTCATAGACGTTGACCGACTAGAAGATAGGGGATAAACATCCCCAGGTTGGAAGTGGGCAGACCACCCTGTCAAGGGCCTCCCAGATCATAAAGACAGGCGGCAGATCAACCGAACGTGCCCCCAAGACCCTATGGTACCAAGGGAAAAAAGCACGAAGTCCAGTCGCAAGGCAACGCGGGAAGACAGGACCATGCCAACTGCCAAAACACTGAGAAAACCGCCAGTGAAGGCGAGTTTTCGGAGACCCAATCAAGTGAATGACCCCATCGCGGGATTCCCAGCTAGGCATCACAGTTGGGACAGAATGCGTGGCAAAGAAAAACCCACAAGTGAAGGGATCGCACAACGGGAGCCTGAAAAAACCGCTGGAGGGGAGGCATCCCCCAAGTACAGACCCCCAACGAATCGGGAGCACACCCCGGGCTTAAAGCCTAGCAGATTGCGCTAGCCGGACGGCCCCAACGCTAGGCCCGGACCCGGCCCAACGCTAAGGCCCGTACACCAAGCCCTCCAACGATGGGCACAGGTCACGCTTACCAAAGCCCAATCCAATTCCCCAGAGGGATACAGCAACCAGGCTACCATCCGGGAGCACTAAGGCATGTACGAGACCTGTCAAGGCACCCCTATCTCCCCAACAAACGGGAGAAGGACCCACGGTCAAGACACCGACCCCAACAGTGGGCAGTGTTCAGGCAAAGTCGAAAGACCTCAAGGGCTAGCCCCAAGGGGCGAGAAGTACGGCCTGGGAGCACAGGTAAGGTTAGGCACCAGAGTCCAACCCACCGCGCCCAGGACAAATAGAGCCCAGAAGGGGCAAGGCCATCCACCTGGGTGGGAGCCAATCCCCAAAGAGTGAACCCAGCACCAGCTCAAATGAATGACCAAAAAGCCCGAGAACCGGCGCAGAGTCCAGGTTAGGGCCAAGGGCCCAGCCGGCATGTAACCGAGGTCTCGCGCCCCACCGCACGCGAGTGAGGACGGAGGCAAGGGAAAACAGCCAAGATGCGATGTTCAGGTTCCCGTACGGGGGTAAGGCCAAGGGTGAAGGAACATAAAGCCGGCCTACCGCCAGGCCTAGGGCCAGCCAGTGAAGCCCCTGGTAGGGGCCACCGTTAGAACTCTGCACAGGGCCTCAAAAGCAGACGCGAAGGGTGCCAAGGTAACACACCAAGCAACAGAGCATCAGCCCTTGGCCAGAGGCCAGCTAGGCCCGGCTAAGCCCGACAAGGGACCAGCTAAGCTGCATGGACAGAACCAGGGCCATCTACCACCATGGAGATGAGGGTCTAGGTCGAGTAGCAAAAGCTAGGCGATTGAAAGCCCAGGCGAAGGTCCAAGGACGCCAAGGCTCACACCATAAGGCAAGGCAATATGCCCAGCCTGATAAGGGGTGAAGCCACCTAGGCTAGGCCCGTCGCCCCGCACCGCGTGGGAGCCCTGCCAAAGAGCGGACTTGGATATACCTTATAGAACCGCCGAGACCCTACGGGCAATCCCCGAGGGATGCCCGAGATCCAAGGCGGCGCGACATCCCCGCAAGGGAGACAGTGCGGCGGCCGAGAGTTGAACGTCCACACCAGGCGCAGGCGGACAAGCAACACCCCGAGCAACACCCAAGCCCCTTAAGAGGGACCAGTCGCAGTGGTTAAGGCGAACATCAACGCCACCGACGGCGGATAAACAGCCAACATGCACGCCGATCACCTCCGAGAGGTTAACGCTATAAAAAGGAAGGAGTACTCTCCGCGCCCGAAGTCAGGGAGAACAGCCCTATACGTTCTCCGAGCCACGAGCTATACCCCGCAAAGAGTGACTTATAGCGACATAAGCTACGCACGGGCACGCAGCGCGCCCTGAGGCATGCTGCAGCCTGCCCTGAGCCCCCCGCGGAGCAAGCCCCCGAGGCTGGCCCACGGGGGGGCGCCGAGAACGGAAACACCACACGGGGTGTGCCGTAACGGCACAACCGTAGCGGGAACTAACCTGGACTATCCGCATCAGTTACCGCCCACGGTACCGCCCGCGTAGCGTGACCACCCTGGCAAAGCGCCCTCGCGCTCCACCTATCCCTGAGGCCTGGTGAACATGCGCAACACCAGGATTTGACCCCCGCGGGCCTAGCAGGCTAGCCATGCGGTGAGCAACACGTAACAGCTGAACGTAGCGGGAACTAGCAAGGACGCTCCGCACCAGTAACCGCGCACGGTACCCCGCGTAAGCGTGGACCAACTGTCGAAGCGTTGCGCGCCCCACCTTGCCCGTGAAGGCCTGGTGAATCATGCAGCACGAGCCAGATTGACACCGCGTGGCTAGCAGGCTAGCCATGCGGGAGCATGAGCGTAAACCGACACCCACCGCGGCGCCCCGTAAACGGGGCGCGCAGAAACCACTCAGGGCTTAAACGAATCAGCCCCGAGGCCGGTACCTCACGGCAGCGCGTTGCAGAGTCCGAGGACCCCAAACCACGAGCGCCGGGTGTGGGTACTGGCGATGGATCGGCCCGAGAAAACCAGGGCGTCACCATTGCCAAAACACCGCTAACGGACGGACTGCAGCAGCCCAATCCCCTAGGGAAAGGACAGAGCAGACCACGCTAGCCTGCACACCTATAAAGCAACGAGCTAAATAAGGCGAGCCAGCGCCGGCAGCGTGCTAGCCAAGCAAGCCTGAGGGAGCCCGGCCGCCTAGCACACAAGAAGCAACCGAGGCTGCCATACCGGGGATGTCGCAGCCTCCGCCAAAAGCCGAGCAACCGCGCCTGGCCTGCACCGGAGAAGCCCCTAGGGCTATACCAGGCTAGCAAGCGGCCGGTAGCGAGGTAGACGGGCTGAACTCCCGAAGAGGAAAGCCTACTACACGCCATGAAGTACCCGAAGCTACAACATCTTTTAGTGCTCCCAAAGCAGCGGGGCCCCCTGGAGAACCTCGTACCGGAGCCCGAACACCACTCCCTCCTTTTCCTTAGCGAAACATAGACAGGGAAACTGTGTTCAATGGCGAACCATTGAAAACAGGAAGGCCACCGCAAAGGAACGCGCACCAACCTGTGAGACCGGACAGCGGAAGCGAGAACCCGTAATGATACGCACGGAAAAAATCGGATGTACAGGGAGAGGCTGGAGGGAACGATGGAGGGAGAAAGACATAAAAGGGGTGCATGGCGCCGCACGTGTGGAATCGCCGCCCGTTGTCGGAACGAAAACGACGGTTGAAAAACAAAGGCGTGCCGCGTTAAGACCCGGCCCGCCAACACGGTAACAAAGGATACCGTCGCTGGTAACAAAGTCACACGTGGTAAGGAATTTTTTTTTCCAAAGTCAGTTTTCACATATTTTATTAAATTATACAACAAGCATAAGAATTAAAATTACAGACACACAACACCCAATAGAACTGTTTTATTGGATAGTAAACAAAACTACAAGAAGAAGAAACAGAAACAGGATCACAAAAATCAAGCATCCAAAAGCACGCAAACACTGGGCTGGACCAATGGCTCCATTGTTTACCTTTTTCCCCGCACAAAAATCACAAGACCGCAACGGCGGCCCAAAAGGATATATAGATATATATATATATATAGTCCAGTATACTATATATATAGAAGAACTCTGTCCGACGGGGCGAAAAAAATCAACAGCTATTTCCGCACCAGGTAGAGTGATAGCCAATTGATATAGTCCAGATATAAATCCAGTATATGGTGTGGTATTATATATATATATATAGGGAGTTATTCGATTTAAGAAGACCATCAGTCTGTAACACAATAAAGTCTCAAATTTGCTGCAGTTAGACAGGAGCCGCGATAAACACACGTCCGTTCAGGTTGCTGCCAAAGCGGAATAAGAGAGAAGCAAAGGCAACTGGTGGACCTGGGGTCACTGGTTGGACCACTTTTCTTATGGGGGTGTTATAGGTATTTTGGGGCATTTACTTCTCAAAGGGAAATCATGTGGTTCAGTCAACAGTTGGTTTTTGTAAAGGAAATGCAGCTAGTTTGTACATGATTTAGGTCAGGTATTATTTTATGAGTAGTTATGATTTGCACAGGGTTGAAGGTGTTTGCTATGGGATCTTAATAATCAGCAAGTGTCAAAGACACATTTTCAAGCAGACTTATTAATAATAATAATTAATTCTTATAATGCACGAAGTAACCTAAATCCCACAGGAGTTGATTCTTAGCCTACAGCAGGGTTTCCCCAACATTTATTCCCTGCGACCCTCTTTTTTTTTTTTTTTTTTTTTTTTTTAAATCTACAATCCAATGTTTCTCACACATAGGACGGTTTAAACGACAATGGTAAATTTACCAGGAGCACCTTTGCTTTTGTAAAGTCTTTCTACTATTTTTAAATGGAAATTGAGATTGTTTAAAAGTTAGCTTCATGACCCCTTTCTCATTTGCCTGCGACCCCAATACAACCCCTTTTGGGGTCACAACCCACAGGTTGGGAAATGTTGGCCTTCAAATACAACAAAGAAAGCCTATTGATTCTTAAGGGGGAGGGAGTTGCATATCAGATTAATGGGTTGGTATGTTGTCATAACTTGGTTAATATCAATTGGTCTTGGACAGAAAAAATAAAGTTTATGACCAAGACATTTATATGGCAAATAATTTGATCATTTTTATCATAAAAATATCATAACAAAAAAGGCATTTCCAAAATTTTTAGTATTATCCATAACTTGCAAAACATAACCTTATTAAAATTTATTACATTTTTTTCAGCTTACAGTAATTATAAATGAACCAACCTTGGGATCAGAAACAGCTACAGGACCTATGTACGCCAAGACAAGAGGTAGAAGACTGGAAAATAAATGAGCTGAGCCTAGCAGTTCTGGAAGCTCCTGGTCTGTAAGTGATAAAAAAGATGGCATTTCAAAGAATGAGGAATCATCTTCAACAAGCAACTCTCTTGTTAACTTTTTATTACTCTAAGATTTTTTCAGGGTAGCTCCATTCAGTGGCTAACACTGCTTTTCTCTTTGGCTTCAATGGACGAAGGAACCAGCTTACCTTGCAAACCCTGAGCTCTAAGTAGTAAGTCCGTGGCAGCCTTCACTATCGTGCTAGTAATAGCCAAGCCACTCTTCCTGGCTTGACGTTCTAATAGCACTGACTTGGGCTCCAGGTGAACATTCTCGTTGTCTGCTGATGTACTGAAAATGCGAATAAGAACAAAGAGAAATTTAGACAATTCTTAAAATTTAAACTACCACTTCATGGTTCATTTTAATCCAACAGGTTTATCATGTAGATGAGAGTATCTGTGATTCATTTCACATGTTTCTCCTAACAAACCTCATACCCATGCAAATGGAGAACCAAATTCAAACTAGGGTCAACCCTGAAAGGTCCTTTACACAACAATCCTGAAAGGTCAATTACACTAATCCACTATATCCATGTCTCTAACCTCTGTGCAGTGATGACTCATAACATTTACGCCTGGGTAAGAAATCCCTCTTTGTACTCGCGCGTAAAAGCGTCGTCTCTTCCAGTCGCGCGAGCGATTTACCCTTGCGACCCACAAATTCTCCGCTGACGTCACTGCACGGAGGTAGAGACACAGACTATAGATAATAATAAATACTAATAATAAATCATAATATAACCCTATTTTAATTAGCGCCTACCATCGAGATCTCTAAGCGATTCAAACAGTTCAACAAAGAAATACAACAAAATATACATGACACAATGTAGATAACCAAAAATATTAGAAGTCAATTGTAAACTGGTCTTAAGATGCTTAAATTGAACACCGTATGAAGTTTTTCACTGAAGCGTAAACTGTTCCATATTCAGTCGCTGGCCATATTGGGTGGATGCAAGCGAGCAAGTAAGACGTAATTGTGTGGGAAGAACGAATGTGCGGCCGGTGTATAAACACTGAAAGTTTCTTTAAGATAGATTGCCCGTACCATGAGACTTTATATGTAAGAAGCAAGATTTATACATGAATGCGATATTTAAAACAGAAGCAATGCAGTTCACGGAGATTGGAGTTATAATGATCATGCTTTCGAGTGCGAGTAACTAATCTAGCTGCAGAGTTCTGAATTCTTTGATTTAGATATCTGAGGATTCAGTTGCCTATGCAGGCTATTGCACTGGTCCACCGACATGTTATAAAGCATGAACGCATTTCAGTTTTATTTTCTGTCAAACTTTTTCTAATTTGACCAATTCTATACAGAGCAAATGAGGCAACGGCAAATTTTGTTCACACAAATATCCATTTTCAATCATTTTGCACAATGATTCCCAAATTCCGAGCACTTTTCACAGCTCAATTGGCAGTATCACAAATTTGCACACATGTAAAGGAGATGGATTCTATGACAAGATGTAATGTGCAGAACTTCCGTTTTATCATCATTGAGTTTCAAGTCGTTGACAGTAGACCACAATTTATGTCATTGATACATTTTCCAAGTTTAGGAATAAGGGGATGAGAGTTCATCTTCATCAAGAGAATATATACTTTGTCCTCTGCGTATATCATTTTGCCGAGACCATGTGCGTTGATAACATCTTCCATTGGCGCAGTGTACATAGTAAATGACAAAGTACATGACAGAGCCTTTGGGAGCACCTTCGAGTGGAGTGTGTGGCTCGGACATTGTTTTCCCTTCCTGTAACATATTGAGATCTGTTGTGAAAATAGGAGAAACCAGCTTAATGCACATCAGTGTTATCCATACCTCTCGTAATCTATTGAGGAACACTTCATGATTGATAGTATCGACATGCTGCAGAGAAATCTAGTAGTATTAGACCGGCTTCTCTTCCTTTATCTACAGCCAAAATAATCATTATATACACGAAGAAGCTGTCCTCTATACTGTGTCCAGACCTTTATGCTGATTGCACATTCCCATGAAGATTATGATGGTGAGATAGGCCTGAATTGTGAGCAATAAATGACACGTTCACTGCGTTTTGGAGAGAAATTTAAGTGGCCACGGACGTAATTTTTAAGAATTTCACAGTCAAGAGTTGGTTTTTTGATAAGAGGTGTGATCAGTGCTGACTTGAGAGCATCTGGAAAATATCCATATTGAAAAGACAAATTGATAATTTTTGTAAAACTATTGGTACAAGTCGTCAGGCACACTTTTTAAGAAGCCAAGTAGGTATAGTCAAATTCATGATGTAGAAGGTTACTTCTGATTATTTCTCTCACTGAGTCTTCAGACATCATGGCTAAATCAGAAAAAGTGAAGTCGCACGGTGAGATGAAGGAACATACATTTCAGATGATCGTGATTCCTTGAGTTGTTCTTAATAATTTGTCTCTTTTCGGCAAGAATTGAAATAGCCAGGGGAACTCCATCAAATTATGATGGTAAACATTTTAGATGATTTTTTTTTGTCAGTTTGTTCACCTTTTGAAACAAATGTTTAAATCCAGGCGTTTTTCAAATTGCATTCTATGATATTCAAGTTTAGCTTTGTTTTTGTCATTTCATTGTATTGATGGCGAAATTCCTTTGAAACATTGTTATCAACTTCTAATTTTGTAGAGAGCCAGCGACGTAGTTCAACGTTTTCTTTTCATGAAGTTGTCTCTTATACCAAGGTTCATTTGGACGACATTTATCATGCGTGGATTGGTGGTGCATTTTTGGTCTTTAGATCTTGTTAAGACCGAATCTATGCAGAAAATTAATAATCCAAATCAGAATTAGGAGAAGTATACAAGGTCGAAGTTAAGATATCCATTGTTGAAAAATGTCGAGATCCGATTTCACGAAAGCGTGCGAGTGGTTATTTATCCTTGCAGGCCTAGGCCTAGCGATAGAAAGATAACACAAAACTGCAGCATGATCCGATGGTAGATAATTGGTAGTTGTAATATTGGAGACAAAGTCATCAGTAGAGCGGGTGAGACACATGAGATCAAGTGTGTGCCCAGCAATATGAGTGGGCTTATCAACATGTTGTTTTAAGACTTGCAGAGTCAATCATATTATTCAAAACACATTATGTTTTTATAAATCATGTTTAACTGAAGCTATTGCCATTCATGTACTGAAATATATGCATTTCCTTCTGAGAAGTGAATGCCCCAATTACACCATAATAACACCCCTAAAGAAATGGGCTCGCCAGTGACCCCCAGTCACACCCTGTCGACCTTAGCTCTTCCTTAATATTCCGTTTTGGCTCAGCCCACACCACACGGACGCGCAGAATATCCTGCCTGTGGGGCGGGCTGGAGTGGGAAGTCAACATTGGAAAGGAATCAGGCTTCATAAATGATTTATAAAACATATGTGTTTTTTGAATAAATCATTACACTGACTGATTTCACTTTACTCCATGTGACTGAAATATATGCATTAACACCCGTTGACTGAATAATTTTCAATCAACACCAGACTAGCTCACTCAGTCGGAGATGGAACATGATATTTCAGACAGCCCAATCGAAATGCAGCCAAACGCGAACCCACACTAAACATGAAGTACGTATGTTAAAGACCTAAAGGTATTAACATAAAATCGGGACATAGATGCCTCACCTTACAACGGAATACTCCGGGGCGAGCGTCCCAGTCGGCAACCGGATTGAGACTTTATGTATAAGTGGAAGTTGAATTAGTGTTGTTTCTGAAGAGTGCCCTCGCAACAGTCTCTGGGGAGGTTGTACGTTTTCCTGTAAGTACACCGACTAAAACGTTGTGGGAGCCCTCCACGACATAGAGCCCTTCGCAGATTTCGGCAATGCTGAAATTCCGCGTGATAGGCCCCTGACGAAGGATATTACGAACAGAATGGGCATCGAGCTTGAGTAGCTCCTCTCACCGCGTTGGAATCAATTAATTCATCGCTAATCCCTCTAGCATTGTCCGCTTTTTGACGGCGGACCCTGGGGGGAAGTCGTGTGTAAGAAACAACGCGTTCGTTCGAGCCCCTGAGTGGACTAGTTTTGTAGTTTGTAGTACTCAAGGGCCCGAACAGGACACCACATGCGATCTTCCCGCACCGACGAGTGACATGGCAATTCGGGGGTAAGATAATTGTTGAGTGTCGGATGAGGATGGACTCGTTCTTTGCCAGGAAATCCGGCCTGAAGAACAATTTGATCCTGTCCCGAGAGAACTCAGACACTGACATCGAGATATTCTTATCTCCGAGCATCGTCTCCACCAGATGCGAGAACGACCAGGAAGACTGTCTTAATGGCGACATGTTTTAGTGATGCATCTGCCATTGGGTTCAAACGGTGGGCCTTCACTACATGTCCTAAGACAGTATTAAGGTCACCAGGGTGGGACCAGTCTGTCCTGTTCGGAGGTCGTGTATTAAAAACATCCCCTCTAGAAGGATACGGATCGATCCATGTCATTAATGGTAATTCCGTCTCGAAACCCTATATCGCTAATATGCTGACTTGTAGTTCTAACATCGAGTTTCAAGTCGCTATAAACACACACTATCGTGAGAAAGTCAGCGATCTCGGCTACAGACGCCCCCGTGTCGGAGACACTCTCGTCCGCTCACACCAACGGAAGTAGGGTCCAAGACGCTTAGAGTAGCGTCCATGGTGGATCTCCTTACATTCCCGCCGATATGATCGAGGCAGCCCTCTGCGAAGCCAGAATCCTCGGCAATCGCTACGTGCCGATATGGCCACACAGTCAATCTAGGTGCTCAACGACAGACTGCGCTCCACCCGTCCGGAAGGGATACTAGGTCTGGACGGACGGTAGAAACGCAGCGGCATAGCCCGCCAAGCGTCCACCATTGGACGAAACCAAGGTGTTTCGCCCGAAGGGAGCGATGAGGATGACACGGCATGCCTATCCTCCCGCCCATTTTCGACCACCACCACGTGGGGCAGCATCGGAATTGGTGGGAAGCATAGGCCTGATCCCCGCCCATCCATCGCCAGAGCGTTGACTTGCGTACCACCCGGGTCTTGAGTCCGTGTGCTACAGAGGGAGCTGGTGACTTCAGGTTCGATGCCGAACAGGTCGATCGAGAAACATATAACCTCTCGACGATCTCCCGTACGACATCTCGGTTCAGTATCCATTTCCGAGGCCGTCATCCTGCCGCGTGGACAGATCGTCGGCAAGAAAGTTGACGGCCCCCGGAATGTGTAACTGCGGCCATCGTGATGGCCCGATCTCAACACCAAGGAGCTATGAGTGCGCAAGGCGTCGAGGGACAACATGGAACCGGACCGAGTCCCGCCTGCTTTGTGTATGTGCCACCACGGTGGTGTTGTCCGACTGTACTAGTACACTGGAGTTGGTCACCATCGCCCTCGAGTTATCAAGAGTTCGCTCTAACTACTGCCCACATTTCGAGGCGATTGACATGGGCCTGGCCGCGTCTTACAGGGAACCACGTCCCGAGGAGCGCTGATGTCTAGGGTGGAAACCCCCCCAACCCGACTTCGACGCGATCCGTCGTGATGACAACATCCCGACGGAAAGGGCGCGGGAAAGAGATTACCCTGAGTCAGGTTGGGGCGGTGAGACCACCACGCCAGGTGGTCCCGGATCCCTGCATTGAGAGGGATCAGACGGGAATCTGCGTGCTTGATCGGCCTGTAATGCCGTCCGAGGTGCATTTTGAAGGCAGCCTCATGTGAACCGACAATAACGGGACAGGGTCGACGATACGGCCATCAAGCCTAAAGGCGAAGCCAGTCTCGATCGGGGGCCTGCGAAGCATCGCCATGGACGTCGCAGCCTGAACACGACTCCACCGCCGCAATACGCGACGGCACCTTCCGGTCTTCTGCCAATGCCCAGGAAGCATTGCAGCCGGCACCCAGATACCTCAGGTCCTTAGATGGCGTCGAGGCTTGATTTGTCGAAGTTTACAATGAAGCCCCAACCTCTGCACGACCTGAACGGTACGGCTGACCATGTCGCCGTCGCCTGGTGACGACGGGCCGTAGATTCAACCAGACCAGTCGTACCAGAATACATGCAGAGAGTTACCCCTAGCCTGAGGACAGGAACGCCCACCTCCCTGGTCCACCAATCGTGAAGCCCTGGAGAGGTGGAATTTCCCCCCGAAGGGGAGAGGTCACGTCCACTCGTACGACTGGCCTGGATTGAATCTGAGCCACGACGGGTCGATTTTGGCGACTGGGACGTGCAGGTGGGGGGCGCTTTCAGATCCAAAGAAGACGCCCAGCTCCCCTTTCAACGACAGCGCAGGATGACGTCGAGAGTTTCCATCCTGAACTTCTTCGGCTTGATGTAATGATTTCATGAGGCTTCAGGTTCAGTATGGACGCCAATCCCCGGCTTCTGGGGCCAGAAGAACGTCCGACCAAAACCCCATCGGTGAAGTAGGTCGACTGTGGGGAGATGGCAACCCTCGCCGAGGACTCCGAGACCTCTCGTCCAGAAGAAGTTACACTTCTTTCGTTTCCCCCGGATGGGGGTAGGTCCGGGTGGGACGTCGGCGGGGGTATTCCGCTGTGAACTCTATGCGGTACGCCCGTTCCACCACACTCAGTACCCAAGGTGCAGGGGAGATGGCTGGCCATTCACGCGCGTAAGAACTTAAGCTTAAGCCAGCCCACCAGAGGTGGTAGGGTCCTCTCCCGAGGGAGAGGTCCCGCGGCCGGCCGTGCCCTCAGGATGAAGACTTCTTTCTTCCCCTCCCCTCCAGGCGCCTTGCTTTTGGGAGGAGGTTGAGTCTTCGGCCTGGCCCTGGACTTCTGAGAAGAAGTTGCCTAGGCTGCGGGCTTCTTGGGATGTTGAGGCGGTGACGGCTTGTCGCCTGCTTGCGGAAGGCTGGAAGAAGAAGAGCGGATGCGCTTCTGTCTTCTTCTTGCCGAAGACCCCGCGAGGAGATCTTCGCCTGAGCACCATGACGCCTGCTCCGACTTGCGCACAAACGCCTCCGTGACGCAAGCAGTGAGTCACCGAACTAACCTCCGAAGAGGACGTCCCGCGACTTGGGCTTGGAGAGTTCCGACGCGAGTTCGGAACTCAAGGTGCGAAGAGTGAAGCAGGCGTTCTCCCGGCGTCCCAAGAAGCGCAGGCGACGTGCCAAACGACATTAAGCCCTCTGTCTGCCGATTCACTACGAGGCTATGTGACAGTCAAAGCAATCAGAGGCTTCCGGGAAGAAAACTCCACCCTCGCCAACGAGGATCTGAGGTCGCGGGCGAGGACCATCGAGAACGCGCCCAGTCTTATGCCAGAGGTCACCGCCAGGGCTATGTGCTTCAGCTGGTCCCCCAGAGGGGGAAAGCCCGTCCGGAGCACACCGTTGCCCTTGGCAACATAACTTGGATGCTAGGTCAAGATCGATGGTCGGAGTTCTCAGGAAGGAGTCATAGTCTCCTTCAGCAGCTCTCAAGACCTGGCGAAGTTTTCAACCCAAAACCGGAAACGATGAGAGCTTCTGATTAACCTCCGCCCGGAACGCTTCCACAGTAGACCTACGTCTGTGGAAAGCGACAATGCCCTGAACACACGTTCCGGAGGGAGGATAGGGAGCCCAGATTGAGCTGTCTCTCCTCCGCACGAAGCCGCTCGGGGCGCGCAAGACGCCAAGCGCTCAGCCGCCCTCCGCAGCACCTGAGGGGTGCAAGCGGGAAGAGAGTCCACCTCCTCCGGCTCCGAACTGCCCAACCAAGAAAGACGTCGAAGTGCTGCGACGGAGCTCAACCCAGGTGACCTACCTGTTTCCTAGTCTGAGTCCGCCCCACCCGGCGCTGTCCTCCGAAACATCGGAAGTCTGCCGGCCGGTAGGAGTCCTGAGAGACGGTGCAGAAGGAGCGGAAGAAGGCGGAGGGCCAGGGTCGCCACCTGGGCGGCGACACCCAGGCATCCCGCAGGGACCAACCAACGGGCTTAGGCTGGGTGCAGGAAGCCACGAAGCTCGACCTTGCAACCAGCCCTACACCCCTTGGACGAGGGACAGACCGAGAGTTGTTGGGACGGACAACCACCAAGTCCCAGGCCCGTAAGCCGAAGGGTAGGGGGCGGGTAGACCGCCCTGCCCGCCCCCCGGCCCGGTAACCCACGAGGCTGGTAACGCCGCAGCTTGACTGGCTCCAAGAAGGAGACAAACTGCTGCAGCAGTGGCTCAAATGGCCCCGCTCGCCAAAAGCGGTCAGATCTGACCCCGACAGCATCTGGTGCCTGCGGCTGGGCAGGCCGACGGCGGAGGCGCGGGGTGACCATAGCCGGATGGGCTCCCCCCGCAAATCGAAGCCCCGGTCCTAGAAGACCAAACCAACTGACCCCCGCCCCAGCAGTCCAGCTCGACTGTGGTGGGTAGGCCACGTATACGGGGACGCAGCGTAACCTGTAAGGGTCGGCGGCGGCGGGTACTGTGTCCCCGCAGGGTAGGCCACGAAGGCTAGCCCGGCAGGAACGCCAGTGGCAGTGGCACCCAACCGTGTACCCCACCATAGGCGGACCCGCCTGCGGAAGCAGATGCGCGGACCACATCACTAGCAACCACAGCAGGCGTACCCGCAATAGAGGCCTGAGCCGACCTAGTCATGCTGGGGCGTCTGCGGAGGCAAGCCCAGCGGAGCGCCACGCGCTACCCAAAGCCCCGAAGGAGCCGACAAGCATGCGGCGCCTGAGAAGGCACTGCATGACTAGCAGCTAGCCACACGGGTGTACAAGAGAAAGGCCAGTACCGCGGCGTCCCACGACATGGGCTACCGAAGCCGACGCCCCAGGGTTAGCCGAAACATACCCCAAAGTAATGGCTACCGTAGTCGCAGTAGAAGTGCCCGAAGACACGGGGACCGCAACCCCGTTTAGGTGGTGGGACACAACGGCCGATGGATCAGCCCGGGCCACCTGGGCACCACCATCACCGCTCACCACCACCGGAATGCCCCCAGCCGCCAACCCCCCTGGGAGGTTGGCAGCGCAGACCGCGGTAGCCTGCACCGGAGCAGACCGCGCTAGCCTTCACCGGAGCAGCCCCTAGGGCTGAACCAGGCGAGCCAGCGGCCGCTGATACGCCAAGGAGTCGGCCCGAAGCCATCCCCTCAACACTTCGCGAAGCAGCCGAAGCAGCCGAAGCTACTTCACCTTCGGGAGCACCCATAGCAGCATCGTCTGCCTTGACGCACCCCGGCCGGAGCCCGATCACGCACCCCCCCCCCTCCCGTGTACGCCGCACGAGCGGCGTACCCATTCTCAATGATTGCCCCCTGAGCATCCGTAAGTCCGGACAGAAAGAGAGCACCTGTCGGTCGGGAACATTTGCCTTTGCACGATACATAAGGGATGTGGGTCCCACTTAGGACTGGAGGCAGGGAAGCGAGCGCAATTGTGCGCCATCAGTATACAGGGGGTGAGGCGTGAGTGCTAGATGGAATAGCGTTCGCAAAAAACCGTAAAGAAAATAACCAGCGTGCCGTGGAGGTGTCCCGGTACGCAAACGTCAAGACACAAAACCAACTCGGTAACTGAGTCACGAAGGTTAAGAGAAATTTTTCAAAACACAGTTTTCAAATATCTTTAATTAAGTATACACAAGGCAAATAATAAATATACGCACACCAACCAAAATAAATTGTTATCTCGCGGCAAAGCCCGACAACAAGATACATAACAAACTCACACATATAGTCAAGGCAGTCAAAGCGGCAACACGTGCGTCAATGGCTGCCTTGTTACCTGTGTTTCCCGCGTCAAAACAGATCAGCATGAAAAAACCGAAAGCATGGGGCAAAAAAGGAACAAAAAACGAGCTCTCCACTGACGGTGGTAAAAGTCTCCCCCGTTTATTCCGTCCAAAGTGCGTTATAAATCCAGTATATAATCCAGTATATATTCCAGATAGATGGTTAGTAGTAGTAGGAGTACTCCGTATGAGATGACAACTAGCAGTTATCAAAATCTCAGTTAATTTGGCTTGTAAATTTAGCAGAGCTGCGGTTAAAAAACGCGTCCGTTCTTGGTTAACAGCCAAAAAGGAATTGAGAGAGCTAAGGTCGACAGGTGTGACCTGGGGTAAATGGTCGAGCCATTCTCTTTAGGGGGGTTTATATGGTAAATTGGGGGCATTCCACTTCTCAGAAGGGAAATGCATATATTTTCAGTCAAATTGGAGTAAAGGAAATCAGTTCAGTGTAAGATTCAGAACTATTATGGCTTCTCGATCTGATAAATCATCGACGTGAAGTTGAAATCTCCTGTGATCAAGAGGTGGTCAGATGCTGTGCCAACCTTTTCCAAAAATGACGAGAATTCTTGGAAAAAATTAGGTGATGTGGGCTTCTTAGACTTAAATCTTTCCGGCCTGTATAGAACTATAAGGCGGAGTGGCATTTTGATGAAGAGAAGTTATGTGAGATATATGTGTATTCAAACTGATTTTCAAAATGATGCAGTTTTAGCCAGATTAACATGAATCAAGATTCATGCAATACCACAAAACACCACCTGCTCTGTTTTTCCGTGGGATGTGGTGAATTCATGTTAGGGAGGGTTGATGTACAAATCAGCAAGAGCATGATCTTCTCGATGGTCGCCTTCCTGTCAACCAAGATTCTGGAATAGCAAAATGTCAAATTGTTTATTCGACCATGATAAAGATCACCAAATAATAGGAATCTTAAACTTATAGATCTAGCATTCCACATGCCGAAGTTAGATCCAAAGATAATTCCCTTGTGTAGAATCAGTTTTAGTTCAGATGTATGAAGAGACCGGTGTAAGCATTAATGTTAGCGGAAAAGAAGGGGAAAGCAAGGATGTGATTATGTTTTATAGATTCTACGTTCCTCTGTGAGTGATTACGATGCTTTCTGGTTGGAATTTCAAGTGAAATTATGTGGTTCTGGAGAGACATTGGTAGTACTGGTCTGGTCGGTTTTAAATGATAAAAGTTTCAGATCTTTCATAAACTTTCTAAGATGATGATATAGTAGATGCATTTTGTCCTCATTTAAGAATGGTCCTGGATTAGGGTTAATATCCCCATATATGAGAATGTCAATTTGGAAAGTTGCTGATGAACTTGTGTAGTACAAATTCTTGTTTTATTTTTTTTTTTTTTTTTTTTTTTTTTTTCTTTTTTTTTTGACCAAGAAATTTTAGGCATTCCGAGTTCTGTTGTTTAATGTAAGAAAAACCACAGTAAGTTTCCATATCTGTACTTAGGATAAGAAGCCCAGACAGGAAAGATGAGCTGAAGACCAATTCCATTGTTCAATAGTGACCAGTGATGAAGATTCCAAAGAGGAGATATTGATCCATCGTAAGTACTGGTTAAGGGAAGTCAAGTACCAAGCATGACTCATCAAACCAGGAAGTTGCATGGTTGATCCACATTGAAGTGTGTTGTAAAACTGGAAGAAAAGATCATTCCAATGAAAATATTTCCACTAAAATATCAAAAGTAAGTCATCAGTTGTAGAGAAAAATCCCAGCAGTTATCTAGGAGTTAGAATGCTCTCCCTAAGCCCAAAGTAAGAGTATCAGATTTACATAAGGCACGTTTCACGAGAGAGGGGTCCGAGTTCGGCCTTATCAGAAAACACATTTTTCAGGATAAGATTTGTTGGCACTTTATCAGTTGTTTTAACCTATTAAAATCATGAAAGTACAAAAGAAAAGTCTGGTAGAAATTTGAGTGACCTGCACAAGTAGTTTTTCCAAGATATGAGACTTTTTGAGGGTAATGTACACAACTTTTGATGGACAAATTTTCCCATTTGTGTCCATCAAATGTAACGTTCCCGAAAAACAGTATTTTGTTTGTAAAAAATGTATCTGAAAACAGGATAGTTTGAAAAATCTGATATGATAAGTGTCATAAAAAATAAATTATATAATCTATCAAAAAATCAAATCCTCTCACAAAAGTAGGTAAAAAATCACCATGTTTGTTGCTAAGTCCTTTTGATGGACATATTGGTCCATCAAATATGTAACATTTGCAGTAAGAAGAAAGGGGATTTTAGGGGAAAAATTACTTTCTTGCCAAATTTACTTTTGGAGGTGTCTTGGCTCAAACTTTCAAAATTAACCCTGGCCAAAATGGACCCAGGAATTGCATCTAATACTTGAAATTACGCATTTTATGTAAAAATCGGGAAGATTTGGACACCCTCTATAGTAAACATGCCAAAGCAAGACTGCAGCTAAGTACTGCTTATGCCCCGTAGGGGCCATTTCTTGGAACTAAAATATTAGACTGGGTTTATGAAATAATCTCTCATAGTTCACATTCTTAATCTGAATTCTCCTCAAATCCAAAATGGCTAACTGTGCAAAGTCATAATTTTGACTGCATTCAGTTAAAAGCATGAGAGCGTGGCATAGCGGAAGAGCGTGGCCTAGCAGTTAGGGTGCTTGCCTTTACCAAAAAATTCCCGGGTTCTAATCCCGGAGGGGTCACTTGCTGGGATTTATTTGCGGTACTAAATTATGGATTTGAATCTTATACCACCTATTGATTAAATACAGATACCGTTCTCCATGGTTCACTTTTTGGCAAAATGGATACCCGTCCTTCGGAGGGGATGTTAAGCCGTCGGTCACGTGTAAGAGAGTCACAATGTGTACTTCGCAGTCAGTGTCAATTAGAGTAGGGTGACAACCCCTGACTGTTCCCAATCCACCCCAGCCTGAAAGCTGGTCATGTAAGGAGCGTCCGTATCATGGATACACACGGACCCAGATCAGCTTACACAGTTGATAAATCCTGACACAACCACACTAGCCATTACCAAGACTTGTGGATGCCTCAGAAGTACAAAGTTAAATCAAATAAAACCTGCAAAAGCTGGCATAATTATGGGGGATCAATACTCTTTATGTCTATGTTGTGTCGTATGTAATAAAATGTACATTAAATTATCTTTGTAAAAAAAATATGTATCTAATTATGCTTACTTGTATATATCATCGGTGGTATTTGTGCCACCTTGTTTGGCTAGTCCATTGCTACGTCGGGTGGACAAGAACTGCAAGTGAAGTGTCACTCCATCTGAGTCTTGACTGGGCTGCCGCCATCCCCATTCACTGTCCTGTTTGCCCCATTTTTGGTTTACGTAGTCTAACTGGCATATTTCACAGATTCCTAGAGACAGAAATTGGAAACAATAAGGTATTCTTCTCCAGAATGGAACCCCAGTTAATTTCTATGTACAAAAATTTCAGTAGCCACCAAGTTTCACAGTATGAAAAACAGGCAGTTTAGTAGGGACAGAAACTACCGACTTGTCCCCGAGCCATGGGGGTTGTTTTAAAAAATAAACAATCCCATAATGGATTTGCACACACATTCTTTACTCTATACACATACCAGTAGTAAGGGATAAAGTGCTTTTTAATTTTAATTATGAGATTTCAATAACTTCATTCCCTTCCTTACAACATTTTCTAGGCTAAAAAGTCTGGGTTATCAGTGTGATGAGAATAGGCTGTAAGGGTCGCACTGGATTTCATCAAGGTACAATTTTTATATCATAATGCATGTGTAATTGTTTTAAAAACACCTTAAGTTTCAAGCCCTCTGGTCGGGAATGGTCATTCATGTTTGGTTTACTTTTGAGTACTTGTTCCTCTAAAATGTATTTGCGCGATACCTTGTTATGTTGATAAATAGAACATACAATCCGTAAGATTCAGGAGCTTTGTCCCAGTAAAGTTTTCTGATGTGCTCAACCTTTATTGGCTACAGGTCTATCAATTGATTTCAGCTATGTCAGTCACTACTAGTCATCAGGACCATAGCAGATCCTTTAACAAGTTGCTAATGAATTCCATCTGTGACTGTGACCATCAGCACCACTCACTCTGAAAGGAAAAAAAAATTAAAATGGAGTGTTAAAATCATCTGACTTTTCAATATTATGTATATACACTCAATATACTCCGTATTCATTATCATCTATTTGAAGATTAATGTAAGGTCAGGAAATGGGAAAATGTCCAAAATTGCTTTGATTTTGTTGTAAATAATCCATTCTTGACAATACTTTTTTTGTTCCCGTCTTTCAAAATCAAAAATTATTCATTGCATGTTTTCACAGTAAAGTAACCATAGAGTTCCCCAAACTTAATCATGATCTGCTTTATCGAAAGAACATTAGAAGAAGTGAGTAAACTTGTATTAACTATTTGTTATTACTTACTAAAATGGTGTTTAATTTGAGAGTATTTTGGAAAGTGTTTCTAGTTAAAATTAGGTTGACTAATGTTCTGTTATTGGACGGAAAAAGTCCCCACAAATGTCTGTCCAAAAATAGCAGCCTTAGCACAATCTATATCATAACTGATATTTTATTATGCCAGGAAACAATACAAATTGATAAATTTGATATTTAACTATATGCCAATAAAATAGCAGGAAATAGTGTTGCATCTAGCATTTCTCTCTGATAATATAATCTCTACTAAACCTTTTTGCTACATTATTATTTTAGAACAGACCTCATTGACATACAGTGTCACCGTCCGATATAGTAACAATTAGCAACACATTTTTTAATCTAGAAACTCTTTTCATATACTTTTCAAATGTAAAACCCTTTTTGTATGTAGTAATAACATGTAGTCCGATTCAAATTACTCATTTGTATTTTCTATCATAATAAAACAAGATCCATTGGTACTTTTCTGTAAACATGCCATTGCTACTTATGATGTACAATCGTTAAACTGTGCCGGGCTTTAAGGGCTCAAGGTCAATACATTATTTTGTGTTTCTTGCACATTTATTCAAGGGGCTTTTAAAATTAATTTGGGGGGGGGCAATTTGGCCCAATAAGCACCTTCATATAAATGACCTAATGCATCCTATCTAACACAAGTAGACAATTACTTTGTCCCTCTCTCTCTGGCAATCAGCTTGCCCACTTATGCAAAGTTTCCAGGTTTTATAACCATAAAAAGTTATCATATCATCATCAGCCACATCCAAGGAGTATAGGCTACCATTGAGGCTGATATGCCTCTCTAGTGAAACTGCAGATGTAGAGTATTTCATCATGGCTGATAATATATGTAATCATGATAAATAAGTGCCAGACTTACCCCATCTAGTAACTTCTAGTTTCATAATTGTAATGGCCACCACACCTCCATAGACACTAAGAACCCCGCACATCAATGATACCAGATTTGTCTAGGTAAAGCCCAAAGCATCTGTGTTGCCGTCCCTGTGCTCCAGCCAGCCTCGGCTCTGAGTGACACGGGCTATCAGGGATGGGGTGGTCCTGAGTGGATGGAGACGTCCACGTCGCCTAAATTATCCACCCGTAGAGATATAGAATATAGAGAGTTAGCTTAGCTGAATTATCTCTATCCACAAGAATAGCTTGCACAATGGTGAGGGCATCAATTAACATATCACAGCAGTGATGAATGGGTCAAGAACAAGGGAGCATTGGCAGGTGTGGATCTATCAGTGTTTAATTTGAAGCCTCCCGTGGAGAATGAAAGATAAACTATAGTGTTATATATCTACTGGTTTACAGTTGTCATCCCCAAATTGCTCTAGATATTAATGTCATTGGTAAATCTTAGTCATAACCTCAAAATCGCTTTGTTAACAGGAATTAATTTTCATGAAATGGTTCCCATTTAAGGAAAGTGGTGTTTGTGAACGCTGTCAAAACTTAAAGTATGCACTTGTAGCAGGATATATGTCTCACATATCTTTTGAATCACTTTTGAACCATTTGTTTCATTCTTTTTGCAAGTTCATATTTGCTTATGCTATTTGCCTATTTGTAGGTAAGTATGTGCCTGTACTTGAAATAACCCAATACTTACATCACTACTAGTTGAAGCTGCAGCTAGCTCCCTAACAACACAAGCGAGAAGACGACTGGTATTGGAGACTAACAGCTGGGAGTAAAGCAACTTTTCCTGCCACAAAAAAAAATATGCCACATGGTAATACAACAAAGGAATTTATATAATTTAACCATGATTTATCTCACAATACTGGATATTTTGAAGTGTGCGCTTGTTTGAGAGCCAGGAATAAATACAACGATACCGACATATAAACACATATTCCTTTTCACAAACACTTTAGTCAGTATGGTGGAATTACACATACTATCAGTGAAGTAGGGAAATATCTCATTTTGTAAGGCCTCAGATAAATTACAATCATTGTATACTTTACTGTGGAATGATTTTCACAAAACAACAAAAAAAATCAGGATTTTTTAAATCTGGATACTTTTAGGAAAAGATAACACCCCTTTGAATGCATTGTGTTATCTTATTCTCTTTTGAAGTTGAAGTGACATGACAAATGTTGCCAGAGAAAGATGATTTTAAAAGCGTGTTTTTAGATTTTTTCATAAGGTAAAACACCATAATAATGATGCGCCAACAGGGTTCATTCACTTATTTTCCATGTACAAATGCTTGATTTGCTCCTCGGGCAGCTGACATAAAATCAGTCATTCCCTGCACCAACTGGCTCTTGAAACCAAAACGAGCATTTATACACAAAAACATATGATCCCTCAATAGGGAACTGGAAGTAAAGGTAATCAGTTTCTGCCTGTTTTATGTTCACAAAATGACTTTCACTAGGGTGGGCTATAAATGGATGTTTAAGACTATTTTTGTCCTAACTCTTATTTGTTGCAGTTTGATCCCCTGAGCATTTTGACACCAATTTTGTCAAAATCGGCCAAAAATGAGGAAGGTTGCGCCCAAAAGTTGATTTTAAGGGGGGGGGGGGGGGCTCCTGAGAGAGGGTTCTGAAAATGAAAATTAATCAATGACTGGAAATTATATACCATTATTTTAGCATGTTAGGGTTAATGTTTTATGTTTTGAGGTCAAGAAGCCATTTTGATGAATTTGTATCAGGTTTCGATTTTTCGTTTTCAAAAATTAGCCATTTTACGTAAAATAAGCCACGAGGGCGCTTTGCCGGCCAGCCCTAACCTTACCCATTTTTCGATATTTTATATGTAGAATTGAAGATAAGCCTTATTAAAGTATATTCTGAAATTTTCAGCACATAGTCTTTTTCGTTGGTCACTGGTGCCAATTTTTATAAGTTGCAAGTCTATATTGAAAATATAGGGTGCAAAGTTGTGACCTACACACAAACCTGATGGCACCAAAATAGTGAATGATGCATCCAATTAAATGCGCTGCCACAGCGAACCCGTTTAGTTTAAGAAGAGCTCACAAATTTCTGGAATGGGTACTATCAATTATTAACTTTAGGACAAGTTTTCAATGATTGCAATCAGAAAGCGCATCTACCTTTTAATGGCAAAGCGCCCTCATAGATGAATTGACCAAAAATCGCCATTTTTACGAACGCGGTAGATCTGACACTGTGGAACCATGTACAAATGATTTCTTTGACCGCAAATACATATTGTTTAGACACCAACATGGCTTAAAATGAGGTATACGTAATTCAATTAATTGACGATTTTATCATTTTCAGAACCTCTCAGACCCCCCCCCCCTAAATACACGTTTTTGGGCGGCACCTTCTCAGTTTTTGACCCATTTTGACAAATTTGGTGTCAAAATGCTCAGGGGATAAGCTGCATCAAATACGAGTTAAGACCTACATTATCTGAAATATCATCAGTTTTCTCCCCCTGTATAGCCCACCTCTACCTTCAGCAATATGTTTTTAACTATTTAACTGCACCTTGTCTAACATCTGTCTGATGGGCAATGTCAGGATATTGAGTAACTTATCTAGCCCTCTCAATGTAGGGCTTGAAGCACTTGTATTATCACCGCATAAATCAATACAGAGGTACTTTATTAAGATACTGTACTCTAGCTCATTTTATTAAAAACCGATACAAATATTGGAACAAACACACGCTAATAAAGAACTTTCCTCTATTTAATTACTTCAATACTAACTGCAAAAAATATGGCAACAAACAATGCCACAGAGTTAATTTTATTTTACCACTCACAATGCCTTGATGCAGAAAATGTGAGTCATGGCTCTTTTTTTGGTTTTTATGGTGCGAGTTATACCTTTTGCCCTGACATTGTTAAGGTGGGCCCATTTCATTACTCATATAAAAAGTGGATTTGTCCAAGCCATTTTGATGCTTCCCACGCTCTAAGATGCAATTTAAAGGCTTCTCTTTGGAGCTGCCACTTGTCACACGTTTCGAGCACCCGCATACTACATATCTTGAGCTAAAAAAACAATACCAACCATACATAACACATTCATTTAACAAATTGAAAACCACTTCTGTAAGCACATCTTTAAGTTGAAACGGTTGCAGAAGATTTAAATTCTTAAAGTGTCAATTTGTGATTCCAGCAACCTTCTGTTATATTCCTTGTTCACTAGAAATAATCTTTGAGAAAAGCTTATTTACAAAATTTGAGTTTTTCCCGATTTTTGCGGTTGTGTATGAGCAATTGCTTGTTTTCACCATGGTTCCCATAGGCCACTGTGTCTGTATTTCTGTCCGTTAAGGACAGAAAAATACAAAAATTGGCGCCACTCCTTACAGATGCAACCCAATTTGCACATAAGATTAGGTACACATGTGATTATACTAAGGCTACAGTTCAGATGATATAAAAATATAAACTTTTTATTTAAGTCGGGGGGGGGGGGGGGGGGGGTGGGGTTGCAGATCATGAAATGCGCCTTTAACTAACTTTCAAATGCTCTGAAGGCAGCTTCATTTTCAACTTCAATGACATGAGTACATGCACCATACTGCAATTAAACATTCCCAGATAACACAACCTGAACCTCTATTCCATACTGCGGCTACGTTCAGGAAAACTGGTCCTTTCCTTCTGTCGTTTGTATCGTAGGAGAGCTATCCTCCACATGAACATTGTTTAGATAGGTTGGAATGGCATGGTGTTGATTCCTGTATTAAGGATTGGTAGTACACTAGTTAGCCTCACAGAAGGGTGGCATGAGGCATCTAGGACTGCCCGCTAGTAGTGACCATCAGTTCTGATTGGCTATCCTGATGACATGAATGGAAAATAGTTAAAAACACATTATGGTTTTAGTAAATCATATAAACTGAGCATGTGATTTCCTTTCCAATGTTGACTGAAATAATATGCATTTCCCTTTGAGAATGGAATGCCCAAAAATACCTATTTTAGCACCCCTAAAAAGAGGGAAAAATATGGTCTCAACAGTGACCCCAGGTCACACCCTGTCGGCATACTCTTCACAAAGTTGTTTTGGCCTCAGAAGCCCACACGGAACGCATGTACATTTATCTGTTGTGGGGCGGGCATGGAAGTGGGAAGTCAACCTTGGAAAGGAAATCAGGCCTCAGTGATATGATTATAAAACATAATGTGTTTTTAACTAAAATCATTAAACTGAGCTGATTTCCTTTACACCAATGTTGACTGAAATATATGCATTAACCCCAGTTGAATGAATATTTCATCACACCAGCCTAGCACACTCAGTCGGAGGTGTGGTGGAAATAATATTTAGGAGAGCAGCCATAGGAGCATTCAAAGGTAGACCAAAAAACGCCAGAGCCGAAAAACACATGGAATCAGATTTTTTCCCCCCTAACAAAAAAAAAAACAAGTCAGAAGCCAATAACTAACCTAGCAGTGGTAGTACACCAGGGGTGAGTAAAAAGGACCTAGACTTTATAATGTGATTATTAAAAAAACCTGGCCAAATTTTTTGGAGGAGAAGGAGAGAGCGAGCCGCGAATCCCGCCGAGAAAACCCAAGATAAGGGATAGGCGAGGGGTAGAGCTCCGACAGAGACGGGAGTGCGACGTAGGCACTGGACAAAGGCCCGGGCACCCGCGCACAAGGCGGAGAACAAGGCCGCACAGCCTGAGAACAATTGAGGATCCGGGAGGGAACCAGAGAAGAAAGAGCATGCGGAACCTGCGTAAAGCGCGGGGCAAAGGAGCTTAACCCAAAAAAAACGGAGGAGCGGGGCCCACTAGGAGGGGGTTCTCCGATCAGAACACCACAGAAGACACCCCACGGAGGAGGCCCGGGGGAGATAAAGTTTGAGAGACTGAATGAAGCTAAGGGCCCCAAGCCATGTGAGGGCTGAGAGATAAGTCCGACCCTGACCACGAATGGCAGGAATCTACAAGGAGAAGAAAATCTCCGAGCTAATCCAGCCGGGGAAGGGACCCGAAGAGTTAATAAGGCGAGGGCTAGAGCGACGCCGCAACCAAAGGACGATTGGGGCTTCGCCAAGAAAACTCGCGATAGAACTAAGGACCCCAAGGAGGGAAAATAGGTTTCGGGTCAGAAACGGACTCCTTGCAGGAGTCAATGGGACGAACCAACATCACCGAAGGACGACCCGAACAACCTAGGCTGTGGTAGGCTGAGATAGTTGACCGAAAAATCCTGACAACGGACGAGGGAGACAAGACACAAAGCATCAAAATAAGCGAAAAGTCGCACCTCAGACTGTCAAGTATGGAGAGGAGCGGACGATTTCAGGCCCTCGACTCGGATGGAGACAGGAAACCCCGAGGAAAGAACGGGCAGACATCCGCAATACCGGGAGCCGCGGCACCTGAACCGGGCAACCGAAGAGCAGTCAAAGGCTAGATAATGATAAACTAGCACCTCCCCAGATAGGGCCAGAGTCAATCATGGCCCGCCAAAAGTTAGACAAAGTGGGTAAACAAACGATAAGTTACCAGAGGGGAGAAAACCAGAGGGTAGCTCTGCAGGAACAAAAGTCGAGCCTCGAGAGCGACCCGAGCAGAAGGAGCTCACTAATGCCTCGGGGAAGCCCCGAGCAAGAAAGCCTAACCAGTGGCGACTGTCAGAAGAGAGCAGGTGACAAAAGTCGTAGAAAGGACAGAATGATCCTAACATGAGGACACTTCTGGGCCGAACGACAAATCGGTTATCGAGGAGGCAAACAGTACCGAGCCAGCCGAACTCCGGATACGGGCATAAGGATCTGCCACCGAGAAGAGGTCCGCGGGCAGCATAGCGGCTTCGACACAATATCTCCCGAGGAAAGAAAATGAAGAGAGCCACCGGAGAGGTGCTACCCAACGGGCGAGATACCGATTAAGGGATCACCAAAGCCTCGAGAAAAGGAGTAACCAACTCGTCAACCAAACTCCAGACGTCAGACATGGAAGACGATACAGCGGGGGTGTCGCCCCAGGAGACATCCCCCCACAGGGAGCGAAAGAAGATCCCAACCGACTTTAAAGTGCAGGTCACAGGACTTTGACAGACTAGGATAGAGGGGATAAAAATCCCCAGTCGGGAAAGTGGGGGCAGACCACCATGTCAAGGGCTACAGGTCGTAAATAAAGACAGGGGAGCCAGAGCAACCGAACGTGCCCCAGGACCCGAGGGTATAAGGGGAAAGAACAAGATCCAGTCGCAAGGAACGGCGGGGGGGAGAAGGACAAGGACATAAGCAACTGCAAGAAAACAAGAGTATAGACGACAGGGCTACGCACGGGACGCAGCGCTCCTGAGAGGGCAGTTGCAGCCTGCACCGAGCCCCCGAGGAGGCAAGCCCCGGAGGCTGCCCACGAGGGCGCCGAGACCGGAAACCCCCACGGGGTGTACCGTAAAGGCGGAACCGTAGCGAAGAACTAAGCGTGGGCAGGAAGAACCACACCGTAACGCACACGAAACCCCGCGTGAGCGGGACCAACCTGGACGAAGCGATGCGCACCCCACCTAGCCCGTGAAGGCTGGTGAAGCTGCCGCACGAGCCAGATTAACCCAGCGGGGCTAGCAGGCTAGCCACGCAAGGTTGCCGTAACGGATGAAACCGAACGGGAAAAACAGTGCTGGTCAAACCGCACCAGTAACCGCGCACGGTACACGAGTGAGCGGGGGGAGCCAAACCTGGCGAAGCGCTGCACGCCCCCCCTAGCCAGTGAGGACGGTGAAGCTGCAGCACGAGCCAGATTGGAAAGCCGCGCGGCTAGCAGGATAGCCATGCGGGGAGCAGTGAACGTAAACGACACCCGCGGCGCCCGTAACGGGGGTGGGGCTCGGACAAGAGGAAGGAAACCAAAATAGGAAAGGGACGGGAACGATACACCAAGTCCCTGCTGAAGACCTCACCGTTTCACATTTTCCTCCTGGCACGAGGAGGGAAAAACTAAGGGCTGGACGAACTCAAGCCCCGAGGACGGTTCGGGCTACCACAGCAGAGCGGGTCGCAGGGTCGGAGACCCCTAAACCCACGAGCGACGGGGTGTCTGGTACTGGCGATGGGATCGGCCCTGAGAACACGGCGGTCACCATTGCCAACACACCGCCACCGTACGGACTGCAGCCGCCCAATCCAACAGGGAGAGAGCAGAGCCTGCACCGATAAAGCACCGAGCTAAATCAGGCGAGCCTAGCGCCGGCCGCGTGCTAGGCAGGCTGGCCCCCGGGAGAGGAGGGAGCCGCCAACTAGCACGTATTGAAGCAACCGCAAGGCCTGACCGTACCGGAATGTCTGCAGCCGCCAAAATCCCCCAAGGGAAAAAAAAGGCAGAGCAGACCGCGCTAGCCTGCACGAAGAAGAGAAGAAGACCCTAGTGCTAGACCAGGGAGCCAGACGGCCGGTTAGCGAGGTTAGACGGGCGGGAACTAACGGGGAGAGAGAGGCCCCACACACACGAACGGAAGAGTGCCGAAGCTACAACATCTTTAGGCTGCTCCCAAAGCAGCGGGGCCGCCTGGAAGAACCTCGGACGGAGCTTTGAACCACCACCACCCATTTCACTTAGCAAACATAAAACAGGGGCAAAGTGTTCATGGCGAAAGTGAAAACAGAAAGGCACCGCAAAAGAAACAAGCACCAAACGGAGCGGAACAGCGGAAGCAAGAACCGTAATGAACGGCACGGAAAAAAAGAGGGTCGCGGGGCGGCAAGCGCAAAAGACGCTGAAAAAGGTTTGGGGGGGAAGCGAGCCCGATGGGCGCGCGGCAGGGAACGAAAACGATGCGATGAAAAACAAAGGGAGCCGCGGTTAAGACCCGGACCGCCCACGCGGAGGGGGAGACAAAGATACCGTCGCGTGGTTGGTAACAAAAAGTCACAACACGGTAAAGAATTTCAAAGGCAGTTTCCACATATTTTATGAAAAATACAGCAAGCATAAGAATAAAATAATCTAGACACACTCACCCAAAAAGAACTGTTTTATTGATTAGTATGGCAACTACAAAGAAAACCAGAAGAAACAGGCTCACAAAAAGCAAAGGCATTCCCAAAACACGAAACACGTTGCGGCAATGGCTGCCTTGTTACCTTCTTTTCCCGCTACACAGATCACATGACCGCATCGGCGGCAAAAAAAAGGATCACAATAAAAAGCTCTCCGACGGGCGAAAAAGTCGCTGTTTATTCCGTCCAAATAGAGCGTTTATAAATCCAAGTATAGAATCCAGTAATATATCCAAGAGAAGTTATGGTTATTTAGAGTAGTAGGGGAGTATTCGTAGGAGACGATCAAAGTCAGTATCAAAAAAACTCAGGTTAATTTGGCTATGTCTAATGACAGAGGCGATTGGTTGATGAGGGGTAACACACGTCCGTTGGTAAGGCGGCCAAAACCGAATTGGAGAGGGGAAGGGTAAATGGCCGACCGGGTGTGCCCTGGAGGTAAAATTGTTGAGACCATTTTCTCTTTTAGGGGTGAGGTGCTAAAAAGGTATTTTGGGGCATTCCACTTCTAAGAAGAGAAATGCATATATTTCAGGTCAACATTGGTGTAAAGGAAATCAGCTCAAGTGTATGATTTGACCTATGTTAGGGTAACAGGAAAAACTTAAAATTCACTATTTATGAAACATATAAACTTAGTACTTTCCACTTTTTAAATATTACTTTTAATGTGTATATAAAGCGTTCATGTGACAAGTGCAGTACAAAAATTTGAAATTGCAGGATAGGTTTAAAGTAAAGAAAGGTCTGTTAGTCGTGATGAGGGATAGGTTTGTAAAAGTTCTGTAAACCTATTTGCTCCTATGAAAAGAGAGAAAAAAGACATCTACAAAACAGCAGAGTTGAGCAGTGCAGTTAGTAACCTAGATGAACAGAAGCATCCTCATAATAAAATGACCTGGTTTTATTATGATTAGGTTAACACTATTGATCCTATCAATTGCCAAAGGTTTATGTTAAGGATATAGATACTGTTAATAAAGGTACAAACTTTACGTTGTTGCCATTATGTCTAAATACTAAAAGTAACAGGAGGGAGGTCTTTTTAGGAAACAAATTCTCCAAATTTCACGGATTGGTTGTAGGGTCATACCGAGAATGTTTGTGCAAAAGAAAACAGCAAACATTGTTTTGAACTTGCCTGCTAATCGTAATCTGTTCCCCATAGAAAACTATGCTTTGACTTTCTGTCGTGCACGAAAGAAAAATACAAATCACACTCTCTTAAAATTAAAGACGGCGGATTCAGTGCTATTACTTCAGGGTGATATAATATATTGGTAAGCATTCCCAAATATGTAAAAAACCGGGGTTCGACAAAAATTGGGGGCGCGTCTTCTGAAACTCCTCATGTCTCTTTAATTTTTTTTTGTTGTTCATTTTTTTTTAGTATCTAGCTTTAACAAACCATGCTGTGGTTCATTAAAGGTTGAATTCTTAAATTATAATTACTTTTACTTTTCAATTATGGTTTTTAGGTTGATGCTGCTCTTGTTATCGTATTCAGAATTAGCAGGGAAAGAGATGAAAATTTGAAGGTGTTTTCAATATCAGCAAACTCACCAACCATTACCAATAAGTAAATATTGAAACAAGTTACTTCAAAGTATAATTCCCAATGTATTTGCTAAAAGGATACACTTTTGATGCAATAGTTTCAGAAATAACCTACTTGTGCATATATACAGGTTCTTAAAGCACTTAAAGATAACATCAAGAACAGCCACTTGCGCTGGGTGTGGGGTAGAATGCATGGAAGCACCGGACAAATGTACGATGACACTCGTCAAGAATTCGCTGCCTTAATTTGCTCAACTCGGTATGAGTCGCTGGAATGCTGGATGAATTTGGCCAGTGAGGGCTGCAACTCTTGTGAGAGGATATGCGTCGGAGTAGTCGCAGCTTGCAAGAGAATTGGATTCGGGGATCTTGGAGTCCCCTGTCAGTGGCTTCTTGCTACCAGCTGGGAAAAAAGTAAACATATAAAGCGAACCATTCACTGATATTTGAACTGACCTGTTGAAAAAAGGTTAAAGTTATTTTTATCCAAGGCAAATTCCAAAACACTTACGACAGAAAGTGTGAACTCCAGCAGCAAACAAGGCAATGGCAATGTTCTCGGTTGATCTTGGAACATGATAGTTAAAATGTGTCATCTTTGAGAAGGTGCAATTGTGATTCTAGTGCATGTTTTATTTATAGTTCAGTAAGATATTTCGTAACAAAAGATAATTTCCAAAAAATTTTGTTGATTCCAATCTGGTGTTAAAAGCAAATACTTGCACCATTGGTCAATTCACTATAAAGGTCACATAAGCCAAGCAGAGCCTCAAACTGGCAAAGCAACATGAAGGGAAAACGTTTCACTGCTATTAATCTTATGCAGTTTTTTAAGAAATACAATACCAAATCTCCACTGCTTAAAATCGCGCCGCGAACAAGTGATGTATTGACAATATGAGAGTAAATCTGGCTAAATCTGTTTTTTTAATTACTCAAATCTTTAATTCTACCAAAACTTTCAAACCTCAACTGGCTAATTAGTTAAATATTAATTAACTAATTATGGACGCACTTGGCAAAAAGGTAAATTGTCTGCATCACATAACAACTATATTTTGTCAACAATTTATTTGCGCACGCCCATCGATCGTATCTTCCTTTGATGTATTCGCTGTTTCACATACGTGAAGATTGTTGCACGTATTTGCACAAACGCGTCACATAAACATATGTGTGCGACGTATTTTTGCAGTTCACTGTAGAATTGCTATTTTGTCATTTTCCCATAGTGACGTTATATTTAACATCATTTTTTCACAAATTAAATCAATTGGAGTGGATTAGTGGGATATATTTGAAAAAGGTAATTTATTTTGGTGATTTTCCTCTAGGTTTTCATTGAAAGTTTTTAATTAAACAGTATGGAGCAACTAAAGCCGCAAAATCTTCAAGCCATTTTTCTCAAATAGCATTTTGCAAACATCAGTATGTGACGCAGCCGACGAAATTAGTTAAATTCCATAAACTCTGATTAAACCTACCAAAATATGTTTTTCCCTTAAATTATGTTACTTGTAAAAATCACAGCAACTTCTAAATTTAAAACACACTAAGGCGGTTCTTACCTGGGCTGGGATAAATTTCACACACATAAGTCTAGCAACCGTAGACAGGCAGTAGCAATGACACAAGCCTTTATCTAAATTTAACGTCCACTGCCGGTAAGGCCTTGCCTCGTGAGATCCACGGAATCCTGTAAGCTGGCACCAAACGTCCCCCAACTCCCTGTAATAGTCTTAAGTGTGCTCAAACACCTCCTGCAAATAGTCACAAGTGTCTTATGTGTTCACGGACACGTAAATTTTCATCAGCTTCTAACTCAATCCCTATATCTAACTCCTAAACCTAATTCTATTTTAAGAATATCCCTTGTGGCAATTTTTGACTTTACTTATTAATCATTTTGTTTTGACTTCCAACAATGGTGTTATATCTGTTACTGGTTTTGTTAAACAGTATGAAGACAAAATCCATTTAATATGTAATGATGATATTACCGGTGAAAACCGAGTACTGAAATTGGAAGTCAGTATGTGGACTGGTTAGGTCTGTGTTGGTGTGCCGATGGAAGAGTTAGTATTGGTTGGGGAATTCTGAAAAATACAAAAACATTACAAATTAGTCAAAAACACATTATGTTTTATAAATCATATAAATGAGGCCTTGAGTCCTTTCCAATGTTGACTGAAACAATGCCAAACTATTTGTTATCTATCTATAAGATTAGTTAGCAGCTTACCTGACGTAGCGATGATAACTACTTTGCATCTTTCTGAAGGGGAAGAGCCAGCTCTCAGATATGAATACCTAATTCATGAAATCAATAAATCACCAACCAAAACCGGCAACCCGGACCCCTGCAAAGCAGGTCGGGCAACCCCGCACTATACGCGCCCCTGTAAATTACCACACCA
>JAMKCH010004293.1:0-34432 GCA_023653785.1 Ophioderma brevispina
TGTGCGTGGTAGTTGTGTGTTGGGTGTGTGTTTTGTCCTGAATGTGTGGGTCAAAATTGTTTAAGTTTTTTTTAAATGACCTTAATTGAAAGTTTACTTCAATTGGAACCAAACTTCTGTCATAGGTGCACAATGAGGTCCCTCTATGTTGATGAGGTCAAAGGTCATGTTTGAAAGGTCAAAGGTATGTGAGGTCACGTTTAAAAATTGGCTAAAAATGTAAAATGATCCGTACTTGAAAACTTGAAGTTCAATTGGAACCAAACTTTTGTCATATGTGCACCATGCTATCCCGCAATGTTGATGAATCAAAGGTCACGTGCCAGGGTCAAGGTCATGGGGCGGCCCACACCTTATCTTCTTTGAATATAGCGAGCGGCGAAAGCCGAGGAACCGCGAAATTCTAGTTGGTGTCAAAAATACCAATTTTGAGAAAACGGCCATTTTGTATAACCCTGTTTTGCAACGCAATTTCTATGTTATTCTAGATATTATGACTATTTAATTTTTAAAAAAAAATAGCATTATTTAGGCTGTTTTGTTGAAGTTCTGCAACATATTTTTTTGAGGAGTTTCTGCCATTTAGCAAACCTATCATAAATTGGTCCCAGTTCATCCAGATATTCTTTGGGCATTGTATTGCGATGTGGATCTATGTTTGAGTGTTATTGTTATCTTTCTTTGAGGTAATTGACACCATCATGTCACAGTACTGGTGTTGTTGATCTTGATCGTCTTGTCTAACACTGCGGTACAGTCCCAGCCATGATGCCTTCCTCATGCTACTACCTTCTCAGGTAACCTAATCTGGGTATTGCTGAAGTAGAGTGTTGACCCATATTGCTGCATGATAGGTTGTTGCTCAATCTATCATGGAGTCCGTTAGCTTCCCACTTCTGCCTGTCGCCATTTTACTTTGTTTTAAACGCAAGTTTCGCAAGTTCTTACCCATACACTTGTGAACATGATTCACACATCCAATTTGCTTATGATAACTCTCACCATAAGGTTTATTTTCATTGTTTAAGTTGTTGAGGGCTTTAGAGTCCCCGTCCCAAAGCATTTTCACATATCGCAAATATACGTTTGGTTCTGATCGTTCCCACGCCACCTTAGCCGCTTCTTGTTCCATCCCGCATTTCTGGGCCTTAAAATTGTTGCACAATAACCTCCTTCAAAATGATTGTATTCCCCATACCATAAACTCATGGCTGTCTCAGTCTTTATCCTTCATACGGGTACTTTCCATGCAATCTTTTGATAGAACCTCGGCATCCAGGACTACTTCGGTGTCGATATACATCACCATGTGGCCACTTGAAGCCATCGATGTGCACATGTCCCTCGAAGCATCTACTCAATAGTGGAAATCGTGTTGTCGTTTTGTTTCATCTTTGATTGAAAGTTTACGAAGCCGCAGACCTGCATCCACAATTTCTTTCTGTAGAACATCCTTGGATCCTTTAATGTATAGTTCCGGTTGTGTTCAAACCAGCTTGCGGAAGTTGATGGCTGGGGTTTATCAAAAATTCTGCAAATTAGAAAAGAGTGATCAGGTTATGGAAACTCCCATAATTTGAAGTTTGGTTTTGCCGAATGTATCGGACTACCATGCGACCTGAGCCTAATGTCCCCATTTAGATCACAATCTTTTTTCACTCATTGTTGTTGGTTCTTGCATTCAATCAATATAACGTTTCCTTCGCCATCCAAATATTCCTAACGGTTGTTGCTTATGTAAAAGCATATAAATTATAGTTTCTGTCCTGAAATTCAAGTAAATCAAAATTGAAAATGACATTATGCAGAATTATCTCTACATAAATTAAGTAAAATGACCATTCAGGGTTTAAATCAACATAACACAATTTGGAAAAAAAGTCTTTCAAAATGAACCAAATTGCATGTCCAAAACAAAAGTGGAATTGTAAACTGCTACACAGGACTGATCCAACAATATCCTCTATAGCTGTTTACCCACTTTTCTGCTATTTTCTTGGTTATGGTATACAACGTCCTTCAGTTGTCCTTGTCAGGTCCTTGTGTAGGTGCAACACTAAATTTAGTGGCACAGACAATAATTCCAATAGTAGGCCTGCAAGATTACTTAATGATTGATAAATTCATTGGAGTGTTTTTCTTTTTTTATAATTTAAACAGCCAATAGTCTGCGCTCAACTTTGTTGGATATCAAATTCAGTGCAGATGTAATCCCTCATAAAAAATTACAAAAAAATACTTAAGTGAAACGATCAATCCAACTTAAGTAATTAGTATTTTTTTACATATCCAATTGTGGGCATTACAAAAAATATTTAATTCTTTTAAGCAATACTTTCCAACATTATTTAAATCACATTTGTAATGTCCCCACCCCACACTTTATATAGTTGTCCTTTTTCTCAAAGACTGACTTCTTTCCCTAACCTTTGGTCTTAATTTATGGTGCTCAAGAGTCCGGTGCTTCAAATCTCAAAGCCTCCTGCTACGTCAGCGTAGAGTTGGGTTTCCTATTTTGCACCATGAACTTGTCCACAGCGGGGGACATGGTACGTAGGGTGACTCTATTGTCCCGTTGTTTGCACCATTTGACTGTTGGTTTTCACACGAACAGCAGGCTTACTGTGGCCCTTCAGCTGGTTCTGTCCACAGATAAGTGTGTAAAAATGAGGGGGGCTTTGATTATATATCTTTCTATGGAGGGGGATCTCTACATGGGACGCTTAGATGGCAGGAGACGCAGCGATTTGGTCCTGTGTTTTCATGCTAGTAGGAACTTTAGCTGCTGTTAGTTGTACTCGTGGTTCAGAAAATACCTCCACACAAACGACGGGCTCTGGATTCGATCTGAGGAGGATCTCTCAGTTCCAGGAATCTGGTAGCTGGTAATGGAAACCTGCACTTGCACTGGAGTAGAGGTGGGAATTGGTGTACGTGTGACCTATTAAACTTCTGGACTAAATCGGTGTGGGTGCTTCATCCATGAATATTCGCTGTTGCTACTTGTGGAATGCCTGTGGCATCCAGATCCCTGTCTCTACATCTTCCAATCCTTGAGTTGACTTGCTGCCAAATTTTCATCAGTCACTGTCCTTCCAGAGGGAATGATGGGGCATGTCTTTCACCTTTTCATCTTCTGAAGTTGGAGCCACTTACACCATAAAACATACATAAATCATCCTAAGAGGGTACTTTATCATGTTTGTATACTTGTGGCAGGTTTAATAATATTTGTAATTTTAAACCTTAAGCTGAGTCATATTTCCTCTGATGAGAGTGACAATTTAGTTTGCAATTCACTTCCTTGCATGCCCCTCTCTCGCCACGATGATATTTCTGCTTCCGTACAAACATAGACTCGTCTATTTCTACATCCGCCAGAAATGTTATGAGAGTAATTTGACCTTTATGTGACACATGTCCGTAATTTAAAAATACAGAAATTCCTGGATATTTTGCTGTCGAAAATTTTCGTAAATTTTTCCGTAACTTACAATGTCAATTTGTTTTTTGTAGCCTATGATTTTTTTATCATGGCGCTTAATTAAAAACTCAAAATTCAAATTTATGAATAAATTACCAACATTGAAAAGAATTCAGAGGCTATCTTTATACAAATTTTTTGTTTTTTAGTGTAGTAAGAACACATTTTCCATAAATTGATGTCCGTTAATTTACAGAAATTTCAACATGTTTGATAAAAGAAAAGGTCACCAGTGATGCATGAAACCTCAAACAATGTGCAATTTCACTCGTGAATAACACATTAACAAAAAGACGATATTATGCTCTTTTATTCATATTATTGACACATGCTATCACAGATGATAATGAAGGTTCATATAATGAAGAGGTTTTCCAATTACAAGATGTCAATCAACTTTCAGCAACCATCTGTTTCTTGAGTTCCACCCTTCAGGTGTGACTTCTTGTCAACTACTGGAGTGTTCATTGTGTTGAGCATCCTCTCCACTGCTCTTGCAATGGAAGCTGTAATGTGGCACGGTGTCCTGTTCTTTATACTTAATATTAAGTTACAGAATCAGTCATTATAGCTTAGCTCAAACAACGCTTAAATATTCACAAACTGTTTTTAGGCTTATTCCCTCGTTTTGGCTTACGAGTAAGTCTACAAGAGATGCTGTGATAGATCAATGTCATCAAACTTTATTCCCATGACTCCACAGTATGAAAACAAAACATTTATATGGAGAGTTGAGCAAAAGGTCTATCAGGGCCCAAACACTCACCCCCCTTTGAATACATTCACACGCAAGAAACAGGGCATAACTATCAAGAAACGCACAGAAAGTGTTACACTTGTACCACTTGTAACACATTTCTTGTTAACTAAAATCATAGTCAATAGTCTTGGTTCACTGTAGTTTTCTGGCGACTCTTTGCATGCGTTGTTAGTAAGGTCTCTACCAAGGAACAGGGAACCATTTTTTTGAGCATTAGGTCAAGTACTTAGATATCTCACCACATGTGCTTATGTGTAGGCCCTTGGATGTTTGTTTTGGCTAGAGTGACCCTGCCACACTGCAGTTCTTTCATATAGGCAATGCCCTATTATTTACATGTATAGGTTGTGCAATAACATGATTTTGTCACACATAGAGTATGTTACTTCTTAAATTTAGACATTTTTCTTTGTAGACACCTAAAATTAATTCTTTTTTTCCTTGGAATGCCACTTCATTATTTTATAACTATTGTGTATTGTACATTTGTGTGTGAGTGTTTTTTTTTAAAAACAAAACCCTTATTATTTGTGAAGTGGAAATTAAATGTTAATGGTAAAAAATGTGGTACATAAAAATTAACAAATGTTCAAAACTTGTGGGTATACAGGCAAACACATAAATGTACCGGGTGGGGAGGGGGGAGTTCTCACATTGTGTAGAATTAATGGTTTCTTACCACATTATAGTCCCTCATTTTCAGGCTCTTTTTTTCAGTTCCAGTGACCCCGATTTAGGACCATTTCCAGAACCCCTCCTTTTCCTGTCCCCAAAGCCACATTCTCTATTCTCTACAAATTTTCTTCAAAACCCCGTCAAAAAGTTAGCTGTGAATGGGGGAGATCCGCGCTTATTTTCTTTTTCTTAAATTTTCTGACACCTAGTTTCTGAGACCCCATTTTTTGGGCCCTCAAATCAGTTCCTCCCCTTCCCCCCCCCCCGGTACAGGTTTTAGTTATAGTCGATTCGCTTTGATACGTTTGTCCCCTGAGTTTTGGACCTATTCAATTCAGTCGGATAGGGACATGAAAGAATTCACATGCACGTTCCACACCGGATTATTTTGGAGGACACTCCCGGTCTATAACCACTCACCTGCCACTACATAATTTCATTCTGTATGGAAACGCACATAGTGTATTTCAGGCCTTGCACTTCTCACAATAACATGATTAACAGAAGTCCCTGCGCCTCATTGAATTTTTTCACCTCGCGGCAAAAATGGTACGGGTGGCCACATGTCAGATGAATCCAGTATAAGAAAGCCAGAAGCCAAAATGAAAAAAAAAGACCAAAAGTTAAGTGAGATCCTGTACTGACAAAATTTGTAAGTACTTTGGTTTGATGGGCTCAGTGAATAATACTTGGTTGACAGGTGGAAAGTTGGTCCTTTAATTAAAGGTGATTTGGTGGTGAGTTTGTGCTGACAGTAAGGGGAATGGTCTAGTACATGCACATTTAGCTTTATAACATAAATCAAGGGTTTAATACTCTGACCATCTGACCATATATATCAGGACAATAGTCAGCCTCTCGACATAAACAGATTGGAAATGGTGGTCACTTTATGTTTGAAGTTGGTTTTTTTAGACTAAAATTTTCCGGGGAACACGCATCCCACCAGGCCGTTTTGGGAAAAAAGGTGCCCAAAAGTGCTTTTTTCCGGGGTGCTCCCATTTTTGGGGGTCGAAATTATTTTTCAGTATTCTGTGGCCAATTATTGTAATTTGGTGTTGCATTTATATGTTTTCAAGCCATGATAAATCGATTGCAATCATTTTCAAAATCCAAAATGGCTGCCGTATGCCAGAAAATTCAAACTGGCGCCAAAATCACACTTTCTAAATAAATGAGAATATGAACACTGTTGTAATAGCAGTAGTTTTATATGATTTTAGTGTCAATTTGAAATGTTTTAGTGGTACAAAGAACATTTTTGCCGTTTTCAAAATTCAAAATGGCCGTAAAATAAAAGCAAATCCAAAATGGCTGCCATGAAATGATCGCATAATTTGGCCAAAGTATAGTTATGGCTAATACACCACCAATCGTTTGCCTCTTAAGTGTATTTTTTTTTAAGATTTTTTAGTTTTTTTGTTTTTGTAATTTCAAAAGTTTTTGAATTTCCAAAATGGCTGCCGTGTACATCAAAATTCAAAAATGGGCCCAAAATCACCACTTTTCTAACTAAATGAGAATATCTGATCTGTAACGGCCGCAGCCGAGATTCTGTTCATCATGTAGCGCAAAATGTCCCTGTTTTGTCATTAGGTTGGCGGGGATGTCAGATGGGATCTGCTGGCTGGTCGCGAGCAATCACTTCAATGTAGTAAAAGGGGCGGACCCCTGTTTTGAAATGGTAACTTCCAAATGTGACGTCTGAGACTACTTGGTCCATCGCACGATCGACAGGGACCGGCCAATCGTGCACGGCGTTGGGAAACAGAAGATGAAATTGGAGGGATATCTCATATAAATCTGTGCTTTGGTCTTGTGCTCGTGCCAGGATATGTTTTACTCCGCATAAGAAGCTTGGTTGAGGTGCCATCCAGTCTATCCTGTAGCTCTTTTCTTCATGGTCCAGGTCTCAGATCCATATAACAGGATCCTCTCTAACACAGGCTCTAAAGAAGTTCAGTTTGGTTGAATGGAAATCAGCCCTTCGTCCGACCCCTTCGTGTCCCCTTCCTTTCACTCCGATGAGATACCATTGCATAAGTGGTTGTGTAGTTTATTGCAGGGCATTCCAAGCTTGTCCTTGTGGGGACAGAAGTTCTTTCTTTGCTGTCGGCAACATAGGACCCTATACTTGAAGTCCTTGACCTATTTGAGTTGGCTACCCATATGCTGTGCAGATAGGTGATGATCGTCTCCTCATTGACAGTCATATTATTCAGTCTTCTTGGCAATTAGATGTAGGCCGACTTTGCTGCAGATTCTAAAGTGAGTTAGTAGATCTTGTGCACAACATATCAGATCAGCTTTAGAGATAGATCCTCTGCGTAGTCAAGGTCTGTGAGATGCTGACCCATGTGACGTTGGAACGCTTGGGTTGATGGTGTAGCCGTTGTAATTCATGATGTCAAGACTTTGTCTGAGGATGTAATCACCACGACTACAAAGAGGTAGGGAGCAAGAGTATCTCCTTGGAGGCTTCCAGTTTGTTAGGAACTCCTTGTGGGCCCATCCATGGTCTGCACAAAGGCAGATGGGGTCTATACATGATGGCAATTGCTTGACAGTATCATCTGGGACACCGTAGTTGGCAGAATGAGAATATGCCGATCTCCTGTTAACACTGTCAAAAAAGCCTTTTGAAATCTACGAACACAATATAGGACACTGTGTAATAGCAGTTTTAATGATTTTAGTGTGTCAATTAGATGGTTCGGGTACAAAAGAATGACAGTTTTGTCGTTTTCAAAATTCAAAATGGCCGTCAAATACAAGAAAATCCTAAAATGGCTGCCATGAAATGACGCATAATTTGGCAAGGTATAGTATGCATAATTACACCCACCATAGGTTTGATTTACGTGATATGTTTTCTATCTCTCTTAGATACATCTTGGACATATCGGCAAATTACACAAATTTTGAATATCCAAAATGGCTGCCGTTTACCTCAAAAAATGACGTCCAACATGTCCTTTTTTGCCAAATGATCATTTCATGGGTCAGTTGATGCCATTTGATTAAGCTTACCCTCTGCAGTTTGTAGCCCAAATAAGTTTGACCCTCAGTGTCTTTCGTGCGCGAGGCTAGCCTCCCGGTGACGAACAATCACATTATGAAATGAATATAGCTGTAAGGGTGGCGCGCTTCAAAATCGGGGCATTCATACAGAGGACGTGAAAACAAAGGGGTCTTTGGTGAGAGGACAATCCGGAATGGCCCACAAAAGTGTTTTTTAGGGGTGACAATTTTGCTAAATCTTCCCAAAAATGGAGTCTTTGGGTAAAAAGTTTGCAAAATTTATGAAAAAATAGAGGGTCTTTGGGCAAAATTTCAAAATCCCCCCCCCCAAAAAATGGGGGTCTTAGTTGACAGTGGTAAGAGTTGCCAAAAAAAATGGGGTCTGTGGGTGAACCTTGTTTTAAATGGGGTCGTGGAGCGACAACGATGCTGAATATGTGAGGGGTTCTTAAGAGCCTTACATAGGCATAAACGTTCACCTCCCAAATTGGGAGTGTGCCCTCCGGGTGTGGCATCACTGATATTCAGCACATTAAATGATTACACGGGATGGGTATTTATTGGTCCTATATTATATAAGCCAAACAATATTGTCTTCTCAATATCAAATGAAAACAAACACGTTTTAAAGCCTAAAGGTGCAGATTCGCGATCCTCGCCTGTGGTCCAGTGGCGTCAGCCAGGGTGGGGGAAAAAGGGGGGCAGAGTACCCCTCTGGAACAAAAATGAGTGGAAATCGGGAAATAAAACACGGATAATTCAGTTAAATTCAGCCTCCTTCTGAATTCTTTTGCATGCGACCGGAACATTTTTGCTCGTGATCGAGACATTTGTTGCAACTCCGGGGGAAATTGTCCCCCCTAACTATATGGGGGCTGGCTACGCGCCTCCCTGGTTCCCACGACGTGCCTAAAAAAAGTGAGATTTTTTTTTTCTATCACCTGAAACGTGGCCAAGTATAGTGTGTTGTGCCAACATACCTGCAAATTCAATCTACTCTGGAAGAATTGCAATTTGATTTCTGTACCGAAATTACAACACAGGTCAGCGTAGATACAAAAAACCAATAACATCAAACCGAACTGTCCAGAACTCAACTGAATTTTTTGAACTAATCTTCTCGGCGAAAAATATCTAGAACAAGGGGCCCCCAACATTATTTAGCAATGTTATCACATAGAAATAACGATCAAAAATATTAAGAAAACAACATCGCACATGATGATAATTTTGGCTAAATGATTTGTCATTTGGGATTGAATGTGAAATGTGAAGTTTCTGGTATAAATCCAACCATATTTATTTTCTGACTTGTGGCCCAAACTAATCCGGGCGGCGCCCAAGGGTAAAGTCATAGGAGGGGCGAAACATCATAGGGGCGAACAGTACAAAATGAACTCATTTTGCTGCAATTTATTGCGTTAAAACCCCTGTTTTTCCTAAATTTTAAACTCTCGGGGGGGGGGGGGGGGCAGCCGCCTCTGCCACCTCCTGGCGCCAACCCTGCTGAAATAATTCTATGTTTTCTATATCGCACTTCACAATTCATTAAAAAAAAGGTTCACCACTATCATCCAAAGCCCCATTTGTTGGAAAAAATCACTCAAAAGACCTTGTTTTTATGAGCAGATGTTTTATCACGGCGGCCCTAGGCCGCTGTGTGTTATTTCTGTCCGGTTACGGACAGAAAATACAAAAATTGCAAATTTCTCCAGCGTAGATGGAATTTGATTAGGACACACAACTTATTACTTAGGCCAAACGATCAGGTGATATGAAAATCTCAAACTTTTTTTTAGGTAAGGGAGGGTCATTTTTTACGCCAGGGGGGAGGGAGGATTTGAGGGGGGAACCCGAAAATGTTTGTAAGAGCGCGGGTGGAACGTCACGGGAACGTGAAATTTTTCATCAATCGAGAGAGAGTGGGACATAACTTTTAAATGGGGAAATCAGCAGATCAAGGGGGGAGTGTGAAATTTTGACCGGATAGCGAGGGGGGAACGCGAAAATTTTTGCCGAAAAAAAGTTGATGAAATCCTCTATTCCCCCCCCCCCCGGAATAAATAATGACCGATCCCTAAGTCGGTAAGCGACGTGGTTGGACTAGGGTTGAGGCGTTTTGCTCAAAGTCGGGAGGGGGCGGGGTTCGAATTCGGGCCGGGGTTTTTTTTTTTTTTTTTTTTGGGGGTCATACCAAAGACTTGTTACCAACTCCCTTGTCAGACGCTCGGCAATTTTTAGAATGGAGTATGAGAAACACGCGGATGGCTACCAGAAGACTAACCCCCTACTGGCTTTTGTTGGACTTGGCAAACAGCTTGCATGGGTTATGGAAACGGAGATAGGCGCGCCTTCTGCGCCGTTTTTACGGGGGCCCAAGAGGCCGAGGGATCACAAAAATGCCCCTTTAGGCTTTAACTGGTCATTGATAGTGAGATATATGTTTGGCTGATAATAGGAACACGAAGTACGAGCGTGTGCAATCACATTTTTATGTATGAACTATATATAAAGGCCAGGATATCAGAGGTGACGCGTAGGCATATGTACGGCTCTTAAGACCCACATTTCAGCATCGTTGTCCCAAAAGACCCCATTTTACAAAAAGGCTCACCCAGGACAATTCCTTTTTTTTTTTAAAATTAGGTTAAAAACGCGTGTTTTTTTGTTTTTTGAAAATTTTGAATTTTTGCACAAAAACCTATATTTTTTAGAAAATTTTGCAAACTTTACCAAAGGGACACACATTTTTGGGAAGATTTCGCAAAATTGTCACCCAAAAAACTCCTACTTTGGGGCAACTGGGGGTCACTCACCCAAAGAACCCATCGTTTGCACATTCCTCTGTCACTGAGTGCCCTGCCTTTGGAAGCGCCAGCCTAACACCAATATAAATGTCATATGGTGAGTGTTCCCCACCGGGAGCTATAGCACTCGCGCACGAAAGGCACACTGTACTGAGGGGTCAACTATTATTTGGCTACACCTGGGGGCTACTCCCACTTGGAGGTGAAACGTGTAGGCCTATGTAAGGCCTCGTAAGACCCACATTTTCAGCATCGTTGTCGCCCAAAAACCCCATTCAAAAAAGGTTTCACACAAAGACCCCATTTTTAGCAAATCTTTCCACTGCACCCGTAACGACCCCATTTTTTGGGGGTGGGGAAATTTTTGAAATCTTTTGCCCAAAACCCTCGATTTTTTCAGAAATTTTTTGGAAAATTTTATTTCACCAAAGACACCATTTTTTAGGAAGAATTTAGCAAACGTCACCACCGAAAAACACTTTTGTGGGCAATTCGGATGTCTCTCACTCAAAGACTCCATTGTTTTCACGTCGCTGTCACTGAATGCCCGAGTTAGGAAGCGCCAAGCCTTAATGTGCCGTTCCATACTTCCACGCACTGCATTGCTGTGGCAGTAAAATTTACTGCAATGTGCCGTCACTTCCGCTGCACTCTAATAATCGATTTACTGCAGGATCACCCATGTCACCTGCAGTTTAGGGGTTGCAGTACGTTGCAGTAAACTTGCGTAAATTTGGCAACTGCAACACTGACTGCCCCCCCCTGCACAAATCTTGCTGCATCGCCCATTAAAATAATTTTAACTTGCGTTTCAGTACTGCATTGCGTTGCATACTGCAAGTGATTGCAGTGACAATTTTGGTGTAGGGCTGCACTGGCACAACTGCTGCAATGCAGTGAGTATGAACGTACCCTTTACAACTCCAGATCCATTTCATAATGGAGTGGTTTCGGCACCGGAGGCTATAGCACTTGCCACGGAAAGACAATGTACTGAGGGGTCCAACTATTATTTGGGCTACACTGCAGAGGGCAAGCTTAATCAATTGCATTCAACTGGTCTGTGAAATGATCATTTCGTCAAAAAAGTGACATTTTGGACGCCAATTGTTATTGAATTTTTGCAGGTCACGGCAGCCATTTTGGAAACCAAAACTTTTTTGCATTTGGCTGATATGTCAAGAGTCTGAGGAAGATCAAAACATACACTTAAGAGCACACGAAGGGTGGGTATTATGCCATAACTAGAATTTTGGCCAATTATGCGTCATTTTCATGGCAGCCATTTATGATTTTTCTTGTATTACGGCCATTTTGAATTTTGAAAACAACAAAAAATGTATTCTTTGTAACCCAAACACTCTAAATTGCCTAAATCACTAGAACCGGCTAGTACACATTGGGTCATATTATCATTAGTTAGAAGTGGTATTTTGGGCGTCCCATTTTGAAATTTTCTGGCATACTGCAGCATTTTGGATTTGAAAATGATTGCATCGATTTGGTGCCATGGCTGAAACATATAAATGCCACCCAAAATTACAATAATTGGCCCCAGGATCCTGAAGAATTAATTTCGACCCCCAAATGGGAGCACTCCCGGAAAAAGCACTTTGGGCACCATTTTTTCAAAAAAACGGCCGTGGGATCGTGTTCCCCCTGAAATTTTAGTCTAGAAACCACTTCAAACATAACGTGAACACCCTTTCCCATCTGGTTATGTCTGAGAGGCTGACTACAACTAGGACAGTTTACTTCTTTCATTTTGGAATTGAAAAATTGGGGGAGATCGTCAAATGGCAGAAAATTCCATTTTTTCTTCAAAGTTGGTAATAAAATTGAGAAAACAGCAGTTTTAATGAGTACTGTACATAATTTCCTGTTACAACTCCCTGGCCTGGGCCGACACAAGCCTTCCTAATCCTCAATGTCATCTATATCTTACTGTTTAATCCCTGATATACCCCGTAACCTTAAGCACTACATTGTGCAAAATTAGTTTTTTAACCGATATTCGTTTAGTCTTGTAGCCGTTTTTGCTGCCACTGGTTGATGCATACTGAATCATTGGTTGACAAGGACAAGTCCGTAGTCCATGGTGTGCAATGGGAGTTATGGTCTTGAGGGTGGGGGTAGTCAGGTACTTGATGAATAAGGATCCAATGGGTTTGTAGGATGGTTGGGTGGAGCCAGTGGTTGATGGAATAGGGCGTCAGCAGGGGATTCAAGTTTTTGCCATATTAGGCCACATGCATTTAATTTGAGCATTTTTCCTGTATTTTGTTGTTGTTTTTTCTTTATTTACTGAGGAGATTTTGCATTTTAAGACGAAAAACAGATGATATAATTTTTCAATTTTATAGATATCCAAGTTGATCCCAAAAGGTCAATATTTTTTGCTTTATAAAATAAACTAATAATTGGACAATCAAGTATTATTTGCAACTGTTCTTGACTTGCCATTTAGCCAATTGAGCAATTTCTGGAAGCCCTTTTCAATTCTTTTTTAAATTAAAAATAAAAGTGCATTTTAAAATTTAGGTTTTTGGACTACTACTGGGAACAAACTTGTTTTTGTTTGGCCTTAACAAGTACCAAATTTCACTGCGCTATGGCTCTATCCCAATACACATCCTTTTCGGGGAAAAAGACTACATACCTGAAGATCACCACAAAAAAGGTGGTAGCGTTATTTTTCTTGTTGTGTTAGACATCTAGGGGCAATTTCTCCCCCAAAACAAAACGGGTCCGCCACCGTGATTTTTGAACAAGTGAAAAACAAAATGCAGTTAAGGGACGTTAGGATATTGGGATATGACTTAATTGGTTTGTTTCACCTCATTGCACACCTCAACGCCACACCCTATGGAGTAAGCCACAGCATCTGATGCTCTCGTTTTCTTATGTACTGTCGTACAGTTTCGTTCGATATCGTTATTTATTCTTTTGTTTCCGACGTTTATATCTATAAAACCAAATTGCATAATATGACATTATGAGGTCCATTCTATGTGATTACAATGTTGCGAATGACATATAGGTGTAAAAAAATTTTATGATTTCTTGAAGGACCTCATTTTGGGTCGTGAACGATTCTAGAACGATTGTGATGCTCTAAGTACCTTCTGCTTAATAACATTATTTTGATAATTTTGGTTTTAAATAATAAAATTGCTTTCAGTCAACACGTTTATGCAACAAAACCAAATTATTTCAAAGTTATGAGTAGGTTATAAAGGTATAGTGAAATCGACTATTGGGGGATTTTTTTTAAGGTGTGTGGGGAATTTTCAACAGATTTAACCTTTTGTGGGCTAAAAAGCATAAAAAAAACGCTCGCAAAATCTAAGACCGAATTCTCTTCAAAAAGACCTACCCAAGGATTGATATCCTGGGGTGAAATCTTTTGATAAAAAATTCCAGTGGACACGAAAAGATAGTTGATGCGCTATTATCTTATGTTCCTTAATTGTCAAAGGAAAAAATAAAACAATGGTATGGAAGGTAGAGAGTTATACCTTGTTCAATTCTTCATTCTCCAGTTTTTGACAGCAGTGTATGTGCAAATCCAAGTATTTGACTTTTACATGATCCTTAGGAATCTCCTTCTGGTCTTCCATCTCTGTGACAGTAGATGCTATTGTCCTAAAAATATCAGGAGTAAAACCTCTCTTTGATAACCATTTCATTGCAGAAACTGTCGGTAACATTTTAAGGCTGCAATATGTTGTCTGATGGTATCAAAGAGGAAGAAAGAAACATTCTAGCTGACAGACTATATATTGTGATCTAAAAATATATCCGTTGTTTGAATTTGATTTTTAGGATTTTACTTTTTTTGGCTTACCCATTAATAAATTTCTCGCTTCAACAGGTCCCAACACATCAGCCAGAAGGTCACGCATGGTGCCTGCCAAATGGCGTTAACTTTTGATCGTCGCGAATCTTTGTGAAGTTTTCTGAAAGAAAAAGTTACTTATAACATTTTGAATATGGACCTGGTACAAATGTTAGATGCGCCATACAAGTCAAATAATTTGTTGTAGCTTTTTTTCTTTGCCTAACATTAAGAAAATTATATTTCTTGAAAAAAATCTTGGCCCACCCTCGTAGTTTTAAAAACTTTAAATTTCAATTTCAAGATGTCACATTATTGTCCGATTGACTTGACCTGAGACAAGAAATTTTGGCAAATGATATTGGCAAACTGTTGATAACATTTGGTTTCCTATGCGTATTGCATAGATTCTTGCATTTGTTCTTTAGATTGAAAAAAATGATATAAAACTATATGTATCCAAAAACTGTACCATTTACATTCAGTATCACCATCGCTATTTTAGCATTATGATATCAAGATAACTCCTATTTTTAACAATTTAAAAATTGGTAACAATGTAAAAAAAAAAAGATCCATCCAAAATATACTGATCAAATCTATTTTACCTTTTTTTCATAAGCGACATTCGAAGTCAGCCTTTTTGCACGGAGAAAATAAGCATTTTTTTGCGCGACCTGCTCTTTGACTTATACATAATAACCTTTTACTTACATTCCGCGCCTCCTCATCGGTCATGACCCTACTTCCTTGTGACGTAGTACCTTCGTATGTTTGTCATCACTGCTTCCTATCAATATAAAACAAGTATTTTGAAAAAATTGGTCTGGTTTCCGGGTTGAGTTGCTTTTATTGAAGAAACAGACAGACGAAATCTATAAGAATGGATATAAAAGTAGACTTTTGGTACAATGATTAATGCACGATTGTATGACGTGTAGGACTCCAAACGAAACCAAATTTTATCTGACAGAGAAACCAATCTTTCAAAACCCCTTGATTATCATTTCTTGGAAAAAGTGAGTTTTGTCGGGTCGAAAGACTTCCTTTCATCGAAAAATACGTTTTTCTCTTTCATGTTCATTGAAAAAGCATCTTTTGTTTTACATTATTAAAAATGAAGATTTGATCATGAAACAGACATTGCAAGAATTAGTTTCTTACATGTGCAGAAGTTTTGAAACTTGATCTTCAGATCAAACTCATTTTTCATGAAGTCGGCTAGTCGCCTTCCTTGCACGTCGAACCTCACACTTAGTTTTTGCAACCCTGCCGAAATTTTCTTCTGTATCGATCATGCTCCTCTGCTGCTCGATTTTTATGTATGGCATCACGGTCTCTACAGATGTTAGAAAGAACCGCTGCAAATGTTGCAGATTCTGTTTGTCAGAAGACATAAATCTGTTGACTAGTAACATAGATAATATAACAAAAACTAATAATAATAATAATAAAAACAATATGCAGAGTTTCGGTCATTTTTCCTTAAACAATCTAAGTATAAGACTAAACTAAAAGGTAAAGATCAACATTGCCGCCCTTTTTTTGGTTGTGTATGCAGACTCCACAAGTGTACAAGCAGATATGGACCCTGCATAAGATGCCAACGGAATAAAGCGTGAAACTATGTTGCGTGAATCGATGCCCTATTCTTCACCATTGTATTGCAGACTGTGAGGCCAGAGGACCTAATATCTCCTGCCACACGGTGCCAAGCAAAATATGGGCATAGCGAGTGTCCGGGTTCGAGACGTGTATTTTTGCGTCTTAATTTAGTTCTGGTGCTCGCCAGTTTCTCGCGAGCTTTCTATATATAATTTTATCAAGTTACTTTCTCGGTTTATCATTTACTTGATCCTCGCTTCATTGAATTGAGTTTCGAATCGTCATGATTTCTGCTAAACATCATCATACGCTCCACCCCTCTAAAAAATATAATAATGGCCGCTTGAAACTCTGAAAAAAGAACTGAAATACATTATCGTCGTTTTCTGGTATCCACATAAACACAGTCGTCTGTGGCCGAGTGGTAATTCCACGCTTAGCTAGCGAAGATCCGGGTTCGAGACCGTGGTATTTTTCGTCTTTATTTAATTCTGTGCTCGCCAGTTTCATCCGGGCTTCTATAATATTTATCAAGTTATGTTCTCGTGTTGTATCATTTACGTGCATCCTCAACGTGCAATTGAATTGAGTTCGCCATCATCATAATTCTGTTATACTCATGCATCATTCTGTACTCTCATGATACTTGGAAGTAAAGAGTTATTTTATTTTAAATATATATAATTTTCATTTGATTTTCCCTCTAATTTCCAATTTCTTTAAACTCCAGTACTAGAGACATAATACATCTTGTAATTATGGTTATACTTTTAAGATATCAGCTTTCTCTTCTCAGTATATGGTTGGAAACAACCCCATTGAAACTTGTCCAGGAAACTTTACATCTCTGGATATCCCCTAAAAACTTATAAGGGGAATATCCCTGCTAATCCATCGGTAGAGTAGCTCATCGGTGTCTTCCTGGCAGGGCGGTGGCAGGGAGGGCGGCCGCCCCCTTGGATTTTCAAATTTAGGAAAAACGGGTTTTACGTCAATAAATTGCAACAAAAATTCACGGGTTTTTAACCAAAATGAGTTCATTTTGTTCTGTGTTGCCCCCCATTATGTTTCGCCCCTCCTATGATTTTTACCGCTTGTGCCGCCCTGCTTCTTGGCCTATCACAATGTTGCCTCATGTGTTTAATAATATGCTCATCTAAAAAGTACTACTCTTCTGATGGCTTGAACAACAGTATCCTTTTCGTTTGCTTTGTTTGTCCTTAAGCTACATGTTTATCATTCATTCCATCTTAGTTACAGCCGGACTCCACATCTGTCCTCGTTGACTATTTCCAGTTACACCATCTGCCATTTTCAGCATTTTAAAAAACATTTCAGCTATTTTTAAATGCGCATTTTTAAATGCCCCCCCCCCAACGTTATAGAGTAAATAATGGAAGTCATCTTTTCCATAACTGGCTTATTGGTGGCACATCAAAGTCAAGTGCTCAATGGCTCAAATCCCGTTGGGTATGTCATCTTAGATTTTGGGGTGTTCTGTTTTGCATCACAGGATGTTGTCAGAGGAGGACGTGGTACTTGTGGTGACTGTCTTCTGCATCTGTTGCTGCAATTTCATTTGTTGGACCCTTTTTGGCTGTTGGTTGCAACGAAAACATACTGGGCCCTGCAGCCCCGCCTGGTTTCTGGGGTACCAGTGATAGCAATAAAACGGCTCTAATTGCTGTATCTTCTGATGGAGGGTAATCTCCCAAAGGATCTCTTTCACAGACTATGGGACAGCAGGGGGGCGTGGCATTTGCAGCAGCTCCCACTTTAGCTGCTGTTCGTTTCACTCGCTGGTTTCAGACGATACCGTAAAAACAACAGCTCTGATTTCCGTACTGATGGAGGGGATCTCTCAGCTGTTCCCATGGAATCTGTAGCTGGGAATGTGCCCAGAACCTGAGTTACCTGCACTAGCACTAGAGTAGAGTCAAATTGATGTGGGCATTCCTATTCACTGCTGGACTAACGAGACACAGGTTGGTTGCTATATGGTCTAGTTGTCATTTAATATCAGAAAGTCGTCTCCGCTGTTCCAGACCAGGAAGTTATCGACAGCGAGTACATACAGTGTCACTGCAAAATATGATGCTGTTTTACATAACACCCTCCTGGGTCATTGCATCAAAAGCCAAAGTTAAAATTTCTCGTCTTCCATAAGCAACGCTGCACTCATCAGACCTGAAATGATTCCAAGTTCTTCGTGCCATTAGTTTCAACGTACTCCCTCTGTGTGACATCATGCAATACAGAGGCCCGCTCTCTTTCAAACTGCTTATCAGAATTGGTATGTTCTTTGTTGGCACATTATTATGATTCCGCGCATACACGAACATCCTTGTTTCATTGGAATACGTTTTTGTCCCTGTTTCTGAAACTTGTGATCTCACCGTTGGATCAATTCAATTCTGGATTTAAGACACTCATTTTCATTCTCCAAACTTTGAATCATGTTGTCTTTTCTTTCAACTGCTTGTTGCAGACTGTTTATTTCAATCAGCTTTTGTTTCAGCTCTATCAACATCCTGTGTACGTTTTTCCTTAACAGCACGTTTTTTGCTCCTCCTAGCATTTTTTTGCTTTCTCTTTTTCATTTTGTTTAAGTTTTTTCCCCAACAACTGTGCTAGCTAGCTGAAGACCGAGCATCTTATTGTTTGCATTGCCGTTTACAATTAATCAATTCCTTGCGGCTTCACTTCTTGCTTTATATATTTGATCTGATGGCTCTTCTGGAAATTTATGCTTGATCGTCAACTTTGGTGTCCCCCCGAACGAAGTCGGGCAGGGACTATAAAATTGGCTCCGTCCGTATGTCCGTATGTATGTATGTCCGTGACAAAATTGTTAACCCTGAACATTTGGGCTATCTTTTGTTCTGGATGCCTAGAGGTGCCAAACTTGGGTATATTGTATGATGGGAAACCTCCTTACTAACCAATGTAAATATCCCCCGGGTCCCTCCCCTGGGTCGGTCAGGGTAGGGAAAAAGGTCGAGGGAAAAAGGTCAATACCGCAACAAGAAATTCAAACATTTGGCCATATTGTGTACGATTTATCTGGAGTTCCATAAGGGCTATGATGATTTAACTTGGTGGAAAGAAGCGGGTTGATGAGTTTCTCAACCTGATTAGATTTTGAGTGCAAATAGCTAGTAAGTATGCTACTTTGCATAATTTAGCAACTTTTTCTGCAATGCTTGTATGCAAGTTATCTGGATTTTCTGTAAAGTGTATATATGTAACTGGTAGAAGGAAGCGGGGTAAAGAGTTCTCAACCTGATTGGATTTCAGGCATCTTTCCGTCCAATTTACATCTGCAAATGAGCTAATTAATTTGCAAAAATATTATTTTTAGTGACAAATTTCTTTGTTGAATATTTTTTTATTTTGTGCGAAATTGCATAAAACTTGAGTCGGCAGGATTTTTTAGGGTCGGTCGGGTTACTCCAAAACATTTTTTTTTATGCCTAACTCTATTATTTTTTGTTCAATTTGCTTAATTTGGTGACAAACCCAGGTTTTGGGTATTAGGATCATTTCTATGCACTTCCATTCCTCCCATAGCCTTTTGTTTTCTTAATGCCGTTTTTGCTTATTTTGAGCGTGCATCCGATTGAAAATGGTGATGTTAACATTCAAAAAGCTGAAGAAGTTTTTTTTATGAACACTTGCTGAAAATTTGAGCTTAAGTGGTGTTTTGGCAGTGCTGAAACGTATAGTTAGGTCATTTGGAGCAATTCCATGACCGTGGAGATTAGATCATCATTTCCTCAGTGGATTTGTCTCTAGAAGGGTTAATGACAAATTTTAGTCGGGGGTGCCCCTCCTGAAAGTGTGGGTGAATCCAGGAGGGGAAAATGAAAAGTGACTGGATTGCTGTTTAAGATGTCCCAAAGTGTTTTTGTCTATCACCAGGATGAAAAAGTTATATTTGGTACCTAACAGGTATGCATTCATAGATATAACACAAAAATCGTGCATACATTTGCATTGTCCCTCATAAAATTTGTCTATCAAAAATATCCCCCCTCTGAAAGGATTAGGCAAATGTTTGTCATTATGCTTATGCACAGTTAGACCATATACGTGTATTTTGTATTGCAAAAAGCTTGAATTCAGACAAGGGTTTTTGTTTTTTTTAAATTCAGATTTTAATCAGTGATTTAAATTATAAAATCGATTAAATCATTTGAACTCAAATAAATATAAATCATGATTTTTTTACAAATTTTAAATCATGATTAAATCAGCTTGATTATTGGCCAACCCTGAATCACGAGTACTTGACAGTTACCCCAACGCACTGTTATAGACACATATGTGTCTCACACATTGTAGAGTAATCAGGATGCTCATTGAGCAAATTTAGTAGATAGCAAAACTTGCTGTAAAAAATTTTTTTCCCCAAAAACTACCCCCACACAAATTATACATTTTTAAAATATTTGATGACCTGTACCTTTCCATCTCATCAGGGTTTCCATGATGTGGCTCTCCAGATCACAAATATAAGCAATCAGTGCAAGCTTGGTCACAGTCTCCGCCTCATTCTCCTTGAACAGAAAAGGATCATGTCACCCCTCAACCGTCCTCCGATTAAGCCATCTCTCATCTCTACTTCTAACTTCACTCACCATATGATTTTGTTGCTCTCACCAGCTTAAAGATACAATATTCATTTTGTAGGCCAATCAATTACCATCTTTAAATAAAAGCACTTATTTTGACAATTTGACTATGTAGCAACACGGTACAATGTGGAGTTCTCCAATTCAATATGTTGGGCAAGCTGTAGTCAACCGTTAAAGTGCTTGTTTCCGCTTTATTGTATTGTTGTTCCTACTTTGAGATAAGAGCCTGGCACTTGCACATGCACAGTAACCGTGGAAACAACTGCTTTTTCGACGGTAGAACGCAATCTGCCGTGTTGCAAACCCTATTCAATACTGTGCTTATATTGATGGTTAACCACTACAACGCTGTATTTTTGTTTATATCTGGAATGAATGGATTTGAGGGCTCAAATTTTAGGACGACAATGAGACAATACGGCCTTTCATCTGAATATCAAAATCTGTACTACTTCCGGGAAGATCAGTGGGTCCCAAGGCGATCGAACACACCCTTAATATAATGATAACTTTTCTTTCCATTAGCTGTTGACTCTGAATCTTCCCCACATTTCTATAAATTTACCTTGTCAATTTCCGCATCTCATTCCCATTCCAACCCATCTTTGCATTTTGTAACTTGAGTTCATGTCCGGTGGAATGCGGATGTTCAAGAGTCCCTCGCTATGCAGAAGAGCTTTCATTACCGCTTGGTCTTCCTTTCAGCAGATATGCCAGTTGGTGGATTGGCTGCCCTTTCATCTCCGCCATCGGACTGCTCATTAGACGTATGGTGTTTTGTTCAGTCATACACCCCTGTCTCCTAACATTCTTGCATAGGCCTCATTTGTTGCCACCTTTGTTTTACACCTTCTGTGACAAAGCAATTTCTGCAATTACATTGGTAATGATAAATGTAATCCACAGCAGGACAAGATTTAGAGGCATTTGACATTTACAAATGTGTTAATTTTTTGCATTTCACTCACTCTCCAAATACATGGTAAACTCCTGTCCTCTGCATTTCACTCTTTAAAAAAAGTATTCTTAGTCAGTGGGCTGATCATTTATCATTTTAAAGTGACAGGAGGAGATTATTTTTTGAGGATACAAATTTCTCTCAAATTGCACGTGGATCAGATGTAGACCACCTACCGCGAAGTTTTGAAGGTTTATTGGACAAACAAGCATGAAAAAAACGCAAACCTTGTTTGTTTGAACTTGCCTGACTATCTTAATTGTCTCCCATAGAACACCTGCTTTGATTTCGTCGTGCACGACAGAAGGGTACTAAATCGATATCTTTATTACATAGTACGGCGGATTCGGCTTATTCCACTTTTTCATGGGGTGGTCTAATACATTGGAAAGCATTCCAAATATGCAAAAAAACCAGGGTTTGAAAAAATTGGGGGTGGTCTTCTTTCTGGAAATCGCATGTCTCTTACAAGAAATTTGATTAGTTCAGATCAAAGCTCTGCCCATCCATTACTTGGTAATAGATGGAAAGTGCGTGCAGCAATTACAGTGTCAACTCGATATTTGAACGTTGTCAAACGACATGTTTTTTTACAATGTATGCATGCACGTTGGTATGCAAATGCAATTTACACAGCGTGAGTACCACATTTCAATTTAATTTGGCTCCTTGGATTGAATTAATCGGGGGTGCAACTATTTACACGAATAAAAAAGAATGGATTACCGTTAAAAATTTTTGGGGCCATATTAGATGGGACTTATGGACCCCCCAAAGTATGTCAGAGTGGTTTTGGAGCCATTTTTGACCCCCTGTTATTTTAAATTGGGGCAAGGTGCATCTTTTTTCTGTTCCCAATATTTGCAATCTGCAGCGCAAAAGGTTATCCAAATGCAAAGTTTGAAGGATCTGAGAGGTGTAATTCTTTACTTATAGCCCTCTGAATGTTGAATTTCGCACCGGTACATGTTGTTGATGTGACCCCCCTCAAATTTAAAATTGCTCTAGCGTGAAAACGAAAAGAGTAGGCAGAGCTCAAATTTTCAGAATTTCATTTTCTCATGAATATCTTTTAATACACCAAAAAGAAAGAATATCCATGAGTGATTGGTGTCACCGAGTTTGTTGAATTGGCATGGCCTGACCTATAGTTTATTGTGTAATACAAAATTCACATGAACATTAATTGAACTCAGTCACCAGATCCACCAGTGGTTAGTTCCACCACTTCAACAGTGTCCATAACGTTTTTCACACCGCTGTTGCAATCTTTTGCATTTTCTTGTTGGTGCCTTAATATGGTGGCCAGCAAGATGTCACCCATGCTGCTTCAAGAGCTTGTTCTTCTGCTTCCTCCTCCATGGCGGCGTCGCCTCATTTCTACTCTGCACTTTGCTGGTTTACTTCTTTCTTCTACCTACAGTTATTCCCTCAGTCAATGCGGCAACAGCTTTTCATGGGTTAGCATCATGTTCTGTCCAGCCAATAACAGGCCTTCTGCTGTTTTACGAAGTGCAGGAAAGCAGCTGAGACAAATGTATTTCGATGGATTTCCTTCATATCATTTGCAACATCAATTTGGTAACAATGTATATCTGATCTTTATGACTGAGTCTTGTCTAAACCATGATGGTTCTTTAGTGATTGCGGCCATTTTACGCACCTCTGGCCACAGATCCGGCGAGCCTCTCAAGGGCTGCGTAGTGATAATCCATTATTCTGGTGATAAAACCAAGACAAACACATCTAAATTTAAAGGGTGAATAAGGCACCAGTTCTCAAACACGTTTTTTTGTTCAGGCTGTCTGATTCACCGTGGTGGGGCCCTAAAACAATTTCATCTGATCGGGGAGGGCGGCCAAAAATCCGCATTTCAGATGTCGCTATTGGTTAACACGACAAGCCAAATTTTAACGAAAAATTCTAATTTTTTATCTGTTGTCCAAGAAATTTTCTTATTCCAAAACCGTTGGAGTTGAGGAATCAACTCCACTGGAGGGGTTATTTCTGATTTTTTTTTTTGTATTAGAACAAACGAGGAACGGTATGTAGGTCTGGGAACACCCATGGCGTCACAGTTGGGGGGATGGGGGCGCAAGCCACCAAACAGAACCCTTGCCCCCCCCCAGCCCCCCAATGAACTGACTTTTTGTAGCAGTGTCTAGGTAGAAGGAACCAAATTCGCCCCCTCAAAAAAAGCCTTGGCATCCCCTTCAGCCACCCCCCCAATTTGCAAAGGCATAGTTACGCACTGGGAACACCACCATCGAACGACCCACATCAAAGCACCCAAATTGGTTGCACCTCCATTATTCTGTAATTTCTTGTGACATTTTTGCGTGATTGTGAATTGCTATCATGAATGAGGCTGGCCGCCACCGCGCCTGAATTGAGGGGACCTTGGGAAAAAATCACCCAATTTTCTTACAATAAAGACACTATCAGTGATTTGCTAAATCAGCACAATCGAAAAAAAATCATCAAAATCAGATTTTACGCATGTACGTAACAAGTAAAGGTATCATAACATAACTACAAAGAGATTAAGACCAGAAGCAACCTAGTAAGGACAGAATCGGAGATTTTAGTCCTTTACTGTCGAACGGAATCTTACTACAACACGTAATTGATGAGATCGTATCTGGAACACTGCCTTTTCCTTCCTTTTCTTTCAAGTCTACAGCTGGAAAAGGTAACTTATAGAATTCTACAGACTTATCCTTCACTTTGAAGCTATCCTGCAAATTTTCAAATATTTTTCAAATCACTGATAGTGTCTTTAAATCTACACCGATTTCTATGCGTTGTTGACGTAAGGTGGGGTTGACGTATTGGGGGACAACTGGGGGTTCTGAAAAAATTGAAGTTAAGTTGGCTCGAGTCTTTTTTTTTTTGAGCCCCATTCTCATTCACCTGTGACCCCTTTTGGGGTCGCGAGCAACCAGGTGGGAAACGCTGCCATAAACAACCTCAGGCAATAAATTTACCCAAGGCCTAGTACATTATATACCGGGCTACATATAACTAGTATTTCTTAAGTTTGATATAAACCATGTCATGCATTTACAGTAGTTGGAATGTATAGGCATATTGTGATATTTTTTTATGTTAGTGTTACTGAGTGAGTCTCATACTAACAGGCAGAAAAATCCTGGAAAATGGCACACATTATAATTTGGCCAACTTAAAATTCAGTAATAAATGTACACTTTGGTATAAAAAAGATTGTTCCAGAGTTTCGCTGCTTTCTACATTTTTACACGTATTGCTAATAATGCACAAGAAGCATTAGAAAACAGAAATTTCAATTTTCTTCCAAATGTTGCCAGTGCAGTTCCACTTTCAGCATCTAAATTATAAATAATATTGACTAGTCTGTCGGTTTGGCCTGCACAACGGTACCGTACTTGCGAATAATGCATTTATACAAGAAAGTTAAAGTCGACTCAGAGTTTCGAAATAATGATTTTTTTGTGTGTAATAATGAAAAATAGTCAATAGAACTAAACGATAGTAACCTAAAATGCAAAATCCGAAATTTGAGATGAATCGGGATCTTTCGTTTTTGATGCAGTAAACATTTATGTGTAGTATTACGTCCCATAGGATTGCTTGTAAAACTAAAATTGGATCCGAGAATTTTATAACAAAGTTGTGATTTTCTTCTGAAGGAATTTGATTAAGATAGCAATTGACCACAGTGATTCGTATATGGACCAAGCATATGTCATGCAAACAACACGATTTCTTTGGATTGGGAAATTGAGGGGCGCCCTCCTCAGGAAAATATATGAGTCGGCCGGTAAGGGTGTGAGAAAACTTCTGCAGAAAACCCACCAAGGCAAAATAATAGGAACCTGGCCATAGGAATCTTGGACCACTCAAATACGCGACATAATGGATGGCGTCTGCACTTCGAATACAGGAGTGTGAATTCAGCCAGCCTGCCCAATCCACTATTATGCCGATTCAAGACTACAAAAAATACCATCGGGAATCATTGAAATATCTTTAACTACCGAACGGAGAGCTCGCAATATGAAAATAGATTTTAAAAATTCAGGTGTTTCTGATGTAGTTTTTATTTACAAATGTAAGGAAATTATTCAAAGTGTAACAAAATTACCGTGACTCGCGAGTGTCGGGGGTTCCTCACTACGTGTCTGTGATCATACGAGCGGCAGCGGTTGGCGCAAAAGGTTGCATCAACGATATTTGTCACACTTTGTGGACTACGATAAAATGCAATATGTTTTAAGATGCATTTATGAGTATTATTTCAATTGTGTTATCAGTTTTTCTAAATAAATTACGAATTGTGTGTTTGAGGGATTGTTGTATTTGAATTTGTATGCTCTTGGGGGGGGGGGGGGGGGGGGTGGGGGGGGGGGTGGCGGTGGTGGGGGGGGGTGGGGGGGGGGGGGGGGGGGGGGGGGGGGGGGGGGGGGGGGGGTGGGGGGGGGGGGGCCGCTGCCATTTGTGTACATTACTCGATCGGGGTAATGGCGCTATTTTCAGTCAAGTGTAGCGCGGCGGCACATTTGCCGTGTGAAGGGATTTTCAACACGGGGGTTGCGTCCCAATTTTAAGCTAAAACTTGCAGTATTCAAGAAAACAAGTCAGTGTGAGATGGGAGTTGCATAGAATGATACCTTGCAGGGCAAAAACATGGGTATTGACACAAAAAATGAACATGATTTAAACAAAACACTTATCAAATTATGGTCAACAATCACTGATTTTTGGCGACTTTAGTGGCCATTTTGGTTTTTCGTTGGGCAAAACCCTGGGATTTCGCACTTTTAAGCATCATTAAAGTCATCATTCTAGCCTGTGTTCGAAGTGATCCTGAAACTATAGAACCGCAAATATGACCCTCTCTAAGCCCACCTCTACTATTAAAATAGTCTACAAATGCTTGCTCCAGTTTTTTTTCCTCATTTAATATTTCAAGGTATTTGTTTTCACTACCTGCATGATTCCATAATCTGACCCATCTGAAGACCTTTTTTTCTGACGACCTTATGAATTGGAACCTTAGTAACCACACTGTTTTATTCTGTTTAAGGGTTTGCTGAATTCATGTGTGTCATAAAAAACTAGGTCACACAGGTCAACTTACAGAAAACCCCAGTTTCAACCACCACACATTCAAGGTCTGGGTCAGGTGATTATGTCTGTATTAAACCTTTCTCTATGCAAACACAGCTTGTGATTGTAGATTGCATCCTGTCCCAAACTAATTGCTCTTTGCTATGGGTCTTCACATTTTTCACTTAGTCACAGATCCTGGTCGGGGGAGTATGCTGCTGTATAAGCCTGTACACAATCCTAGCTATCTTGAGCCTCACATCATTCTTTAAAGACACTATCCCCCAAAGTGATTTGCTACATCAAGCAATCGAAAAATCATCAAAATTTCAAGAAAATTTTAGCTGTACGTAACAAGTGTAGGTAGCCTAACATACTCTGCAAAGGATAGACCAGAAGCCAACTAATAAGGACAGAATCAGAGATTTTAGTCATTACTGTCCAACGGACCTTATTACTACACGTATTGATTGAGAATCGTATCTATCTTGGAACCCTGGTCCGTTTTCCTTCCTTTCTTTCAAATTCCACACTGGAAGAGTACTTATGAGAATTCTACGACTTATCCTCACTTTGAAGCTTATTCCTGCAAATGTCAAATTGTTTCAAATCACTGATAGTTTCGTTAAAGACTTGGTGAGGTTTTGGTGGTTTGCCAACTGTTCCGAACTTTGCCAAGTCTTTTATAATTGAGGATGCTATAGCTGATGGAAGTGAAATTTTGGCTGCTCAGTAAAATTACCATGCAAAGCTTTCGAAGATTGTTTTTAATGAACTTAGAGGACTTGCATCAATCACATACATAAACTTTTTCTAACTAGTTTTAATGGTATCATCCTTTTGCCCATTTCTTATCCTTGAGTGACGTATTTACTCCAGCATTTTGCAAGCAGGCCATATTCACTTTCTAATGATTCTTTTTTAAATGAAACTTTGGAGACTTGGCATCATCACATAAAACTTTTCCACCAGTTTAACTGGTAATCTCAGGTAGGTGATGACTGCATGCCATGCTGCTTCATAAATAACGGTTGCCTCTTCTGTGGTTCGATTTCACTTTTGCTGCGATGAAATATTTTCCCTTATGATACAGATGCAGGATCAGTATGGCTCTTTGTATAGGCACTATAGCCACCCCTAAAATTACTATTACCCATCAAATAACACAACTACTTATGGAAGCGTAACCAGTCCATCTTCGAACCGGTGAAACAAGATGTAATGTTCCAGTGGTGTAAAAAATAACTATGGTTCAGAAGTCCTACTCCTGTGCTGCCATATCATAGCCAACAAGGTGTGTGAGATGGCCGGACAGGCGAAACAGGTGCCGTACAAGAAAATACAGAGAAAAAGAACTAAATATTGCACTAACATCTCGCTTCCATTTGTCAGGACCTTAAAAGTGGAAGATTTTTTTTGATATATTTGTTCCTCTTGGCTTGTTTCATATGAGCTAGTAGAATCTCAATTCCCCTTTGGCACAGTTGCAGTACTTTCCATTCCCAGTGTATTTAGAATACCCCCCTGGTTTTGTTGTATGATATATGATACGCGCAGATCACACCAGGTCAGTCATGTCATTAATGTACAATGCCCCACTGAACTGTGTCCTTGGTGGATGCATTTTGTAACTTATAGTGAATTGCTTGTACAAGGTTATAGCAGTGTTTAATTATGACAACCTGTTTAAAAACTGCATGCAGCTACTTTAAACCTGATTATTTAACAGCTTTGTTATTTACAATATTTAGGTAAAATGTAAATTAGATTGAAATTTACTAGTTAAATAAATTCCACAACAACTATTTCATCAATAGGGTTAGTTTTAAAAGAAGACATGTACGGAATATTTAGGTGTTTTTTTCCTCCGCTTCTTAATACAAAGATGTCAAAAAGGTAGTCATTATATCTAGCTGATATCTCGTATTATACAATTTGGTCAGGTTCTAATTACAATCGTTCAAACTTGGGAGTCTTTTAAAGAGACATGAGATGTCCAGGAAGAAGCGCCCCCAGATTTTTCTCCGAACCCCGGCGTTTGTTAATTAATTTGGAATGCTTTACCAATGTATTAAGTCACACCTGAAGTGAATAACCGAATACGCCGTCTTTATGTATAAGATGAGATTTAGTAGTTTCTGGTCGTGCACGACAGAAAGTCAAAGCACGTTTTTTCTATGGGGAACGATTGGGGACGATACAGGGCCAAGTTCAAAACCGGTTTTGCTGTTTCCTTTTGCACCCTGTTTGGGTTCCAATAACCTTTGAAACGTTCTCGGTAGGTGTCTACCACCCATCCGTGAAATGGAGAGAAATTTTATTCTAAAAAATCTCCTCCTGTCCACTTTAAGTGGTCCCCTGCAAGAATTGAAAAAAAAAATTGGTAACAATAATTCACTGATAAAGTCATGTTAAATTCTTGTTGTTGGTGTTATTTTACTTGTATCCAAGAAGTAGGTGAAGTCTGAAAGGTCTTGTAGAGGTACGTAATTCGCTTGTCGCATTTTTAACATTTTGTACAGAAAGTCGTGTTTCTCTTTGGTATGCTAGACACAATATCAGTCAAAATATTCTGCAACTAACAATCTGTAAAAAGCTACCCAAATGTTCATGCAGGCTTGTAAGTGGGATCTGTAATTTTGCTGTCAGTCCACTTGGAAGCCAATATATACGCTTTCCTTTTGGCAATGGTCTTGATAGATAAAACACCTTGAAATGGCCTGTATACCAAATAGAAAGATGAACACCTATTTAGAGTAGCTTACATTCAAAAGATAATGTTTTCTGACCTGTTAATGAAATTTTTTATGTTTTAACACATGGTTGTTTTGTCGTGGTGCGAGTCAAGCCTTATCATTGAGGTTATCGCTAGATTACGATCGTCCACTTTGACCAAATGAAATGAGACCCACTAGTTAAGTCTATCCGTAATTCCTTTATTGAATAGTGTATACTAAATCGCTTCATAAGGAGGGAAATTTGTTGTAAGCTCATGCAGAGGTCTCTGTCCCGCCCTTTCTTTCCTTGGAGATTTCAAACAGATGGGCCTTACTTCTACTCCCCCATAGCACTTTTCCAGGACTTTTTAAGTCTGGAAACTATCTTGTAATATGGTTCATACTCCTTTTCAATCTTTTATAGTGAATGTTTGCCAATTTGAAACCTCCTTTTCTTTCTCTTCTGTTTCCTTCCCCCCTCTTTTTCTTTCTTGCTTTTCCATTAAAATTGCTAAAATTAGCAGAATTCACGCAGTTAAAAAAAAAAAAAATTTTTTTTCCCAAACGTTGCTTTTGAGATCATACTAAACTGTTGATTTCCAAGGCACAAATCCTGACCCACTTATTTCTGACATACTTAAGAACCTATCAGTGATTCACTCGAAAGATTCAAAAATTTAAATTTGCAGGAAGAGCTTAAAGAAAGATAAGTCTGTAAAATCAAATAAGTTATTTTTTGTCCTGAAAAAATGATGAAAAGAAAGAAATGGCTGTTCAAAGACATGAATCTCATTCACTTATACTTGTTGTAGAAAGTGTCCGTACGGCATAAGACTAAATCCGATCTGTCCTTATTAGGTTGCTTTCAGTCTGAGCACTTGTAGTATGTTAGGATAACTATACTTGTTACATACATTCAAAATCTGATTTGTGATGAATTTTATTTATTTTCTGATTAGCAAATCAATGCACATCACTGAATAGTGCCTTAATGGTAGTGCACCCTAGTGCTTTTGTTTTTCATAATTTGGGATTTTTGCACCATTTAAACATCACCTGTGTTTCTATCTGTTACCACAAAGGTTATCCAATGCAGACAATCCCGACTTGTATTTTGCCGATTTAACATCTATTTGGACCATTTAAGTCACAAAAACTGCATGGTCTTAACGGCGGTAATTTAAGCACATTTCACCCGGCAGGCGCAAGGCGCAGCCATCGCGTCGCGCTGTGAATTTTGCTGCGTAATGTAACTGCGCGTGCTTTATTGTACTTTGCGCGAACGCATCTTTAAAAAACAATATTGAAAATGTAAACACATGTAAAACAGATGAAATTTCATCTCTCTCTGGGGGGATTTCTGGAGTTGGGGACAAAAGAGTTTGATTCAGGTGGATAAAGATGTATTTCTCACTTACACAACATACTCAATTTTGAAGTTCAAAGATAAAGTTATTTGAGAAAGAGACAGCTTGAAATGGCGTAAGAAGTCACTTTTTTTAACTAAAACCGATTGTTTCAATGTCCAATTTTCCAAATTTGGCAAATTTTTCGGACGATAACTCCAAAAATAACCGAAGTAAAAGTAAGTTTAACTTTCCTATGCTAGCAAATCCGTCTTCTCCCCCCCCCAAACCCCCCCCCCCCCAGGAGAATAGGAACGGTTTTCTCAATTTCAATTTTTGATTTCTACTAAAGAGGAATTCTCCAATATAACTCAAATTGTGAAAAGAACGTAAAAATCACTTTTTTGACATTTTTTGTCCTTATAGTTCTAAAAGTAAGCTCTAGTTTTAAAAAAGAAAAATTTTTTGTTTTTTAAATTTGTCTTGTTTCTTAAAAAATAATAACATAGAAATCATGAAAATTCCAACGTTTTTGGTTATGCGATCTAAAATTTTGGGGCAAATCTGTTGTTTTAGTATTTTTCTCAACAGACGGAAAGTTTACATTAATTGATGCCATCATCCCGGGTTCATCATTCGTCCAATTTTCTTTCTAGCAATGGAGACTTTTACAGAAAATCAAATCCTTTGCAAAGTTACAAACCAAATAATACTCGAAGCTCAAGGTTGACACTACCCTAACAAATGTATACCCAACTGGGTTCAAGTCCTGATACTACCAATATGCTGTACCCTGGGCAAGGCCTTTACCCTGCTTGCATCTCTTCACCCATGGGTAATATAGGAGCTGTTTCAAGGATTGCTATGTGCCGCCTACTGGCTGCCACTCCTAGGTGAAGCGAATGATTCTGATGATAGCCTACTGGAAGCGAATAATAATAGTAATACACACTTGAATCCTCTAGGAAGAGCAATGATGATATCTTTTTCAGCTGTTGTTGCTGTATGTGTGTGCTGGTACATGCATGCTTGGTTTCAATCATCGAGAGCTTGCTGTAATAGGTTGTACATCCTTTTATTGTATTATCTTGGCAGGTTCGATAACATGGTGTTAAGGATCCTTTGGTCAAGTTGTGGAAAGGCATGGCCCAAAACATCTGTAAATTTAAAAATCCATGAATTCATTAAATTTTGCCCTATATGGTTGGTTTGCTCGTGTCCACAAGTCATATGGTAATGGTGAAATAATATTTGTAATTATATGTGTAATATTATAGGCAAAATAAAGAAATGATATAAAGAAAAGTGATAATGATAGCATTGAAAGAAAAAGTAGTTCTAGAAATAACGAGAACAAAATATAAATCAACTTCTATAGTAGCAGATTGAGGGTTAATGGCTTGTTAGTCGCATTACGGTTAGTCGCATTACATTTGTCCACATGATGAAGCAGAGAAAATTTAGCTCATTCACTACCATTAGATCAAAGCCTTGAATGTTGGGCTCGTCACAACAAAATATAAAACAGCAAGGCTATTTTATATTGAAACCACAGTACTCTGAACAAAAAATGATGCACAAAAGTGTAAAGCGACTAATGCTGGAATTGCCCATATATGGGATTGGGAACCACGCCAGTGTTCAATAACCAATTGCAATTGTAATTTGTATGGCATTTGAATCAAAATGTTTCTCCAACTAAAATTTCTTAATTTTAAATTGGAGCAGAAAGTTGACAGAAAGGAAGTTTTGATCAAACTCAAGTTTAACAAAATTACACTCAACATGAGCTCACCTTCTGCATCAAAAACCATGGCCACCTTCTCTTTTGGGGTGAGTTAGTCTTCATGCCTGCAGGAGTTCTACATATGGGCGAAAGTTTCAGTGTCTTGTCAGTCAGATCCACTGGGACTGGCTCAGGGAAATGGGGTGGAGTTGCAACTCTGTACATTGGGACCGCAGTCTGCTCCAACTTTGGGGTTATTTTGCAAAGCCCCATTTGGTACTGCATCCGTTGTCCCCAGTTGAATGCCTTGTCATTAAAATGTCCGTCACAAATATGAAGACTTCACATTAGCGCGATCAAAATTTGATTGTGTCTGCTCCACAAATTTCATCCATTGGCACTTGATGTATGATTCTGGTTAATAAATTTGCATTAATGTTTGCCCGTAAAATTGGACAAAGCAATGCACTTGTCATTAAAATGTCCGCCTCTGGCATGAACGCACCAAAATTCAGCGTGTGGGCACTGGACCTGTACGATTTGGTGTAGGTAGGGTTAGTGATCCCACTGCCGCTGTTGATGTCCTCGGAAATGCTGTCCGACTTGATGTAGAGGGGGTTGGTGATCCCTACCGCTGCTGATGTTCTTGGAAATGCTGTCCGACTTGGTGTAGAGGGGGTTGGTGATCCCTATGTCGCTGCTGATGTACTCGGAAATGCTGACCAACTTGGTGTAGAAGAGGTTTGTGATCCCACTGCCGCTGCTGATATCCTTGGAAATGCTGGGACATTTGATGTAGAACCAATTGATGTGCCATACTGCCATGTCTGACCCTTTTGGCCCCATTATGGCTGTATCCTTGATCAAGTCCATCGCCACACGATTCTTCATCTCTCATCCACAATGGTCTGAAATCAAGAAGTCAATCTGACTGGACAATGGTATGCATACAATTTGGTGTAGATTTGGTGTAGAGGGGGTTGATGATCCCACTGCTGATGTCCTCGGAAATGCTGACCGATTTGGTGTAGAGGGGGTTGGTGATCCCTACCGCTGCTGATGTCCTTGGAAATGCTGTCCGACTTGGTGTAGAGGGGGTTGGTGATCCCTCTGTTGCTGCTGATGTACTCGGAAATGCTGGGACATTTAGTGTAGAACCAATTGGTGTGCCATGTTTGACCCTTTAGGCCCCATTTTGGCGGGAGTTTCCGTAACCTGACCCATCTGACACACTTTTTTAGGGGCGCCGACGGGCGCACCTATTAGCTTGGCTTTGGAAGCTGTTACAGCGGTCCGGTAAGTACGTATATCCTGTTTCTAAATTGAAAAAAATGGCGTAAATTGAAACCAGCGTTTGAAAATTCTCAAGACTTGAATAATACCGAAAGGCATTGTGGGAAAAGGGATACGGTCCGTAGCGATTGCGTGTTCACTTTTCCGTGTTTGCCAGCACCTAAGTACCCGACAATTTTCTCGCTACGTTCTATAGGTTCAGACCCAATTACGAAGCATATTCAAAACAAAACATAGTAACGGACCCTCTGATGCAAAAATCTCCATAGAACCCCTTCGTTTTCCGGAGATATTTGAGATTTAGTTTCATTTGCATGCATTCGCTATGACGGGACTGATAACGTTAATCGCTCGCGCAGTACTAATTTAGATAATATCTTTCGCAGTTTGTGACACAGACTACACACTTTCCGGACCGTTGTAGGAAACTGTAGCCAAATTGGGGATTTCTACGTTACATCACGATATATGTTG